>VZQC01006580.1:52146-89274 GCA_009823505.1 Rhizomys pruinosus
GATTGGGGTTAATGGTGAAACTACAACAATATAGACTGGACACTCATTTGATCAACTTGATTGAACATACAAGCCCCCCCTGCTGGATGGTGGGACCCATGAGCTGTGTGGGTTTGGGCACAACTGCTTGCAAATTGGTTTTACATGAAGGATGCTTCTACTCACAAATTGTGTATTTTAGGAAAAAGTGTATTTTAGTATGAGGTTCTTGTTGAATTGGAAGCATTTTGTTTTTACCATTTAAGCTTCAAAAATTCAAATATTCAGTAGTTCCTAGAGATTTTGTACCTACAGTTTAGGATTTCCCTTCTGGCCAAGTAGAAATCACAAGACAAAGAATCCTAAGAATGGATAAAAAGCAAAAAAAAGAATGCAAAGAAAGCTCAAGTTATGTTTGGGAAGAAAGGAATGGCTTATTCTAGTCAGCTGAAATTATCAAATAGGTCAGAATTTATAGGCATATGGTTTTTCAGTGCATTGAAGTCCTTTAATTATATTTCAGTGCATTGAAGTCCTTTAATTATATAATTAAAGGACTTCAATGCACTGAAATATTTTTAATTTCATACCTAGCTCTTCGGATTTATAAAGATTGTTACCAGCTTCACAGCCCAACATCTACTAATGGTCTGCTCCAAACAAAAAACAATAACAGATAACATGTAAGTGGAGATAGCAAAACATATATGAACATCCTACAAAGAAATACCATTTATCTGTCCTCAAAAATCCTACAGGAATATAAAGCAGTGACCATTGCTTTTTATGAGTGAGCTTGGCCACAGAATGATAAACAGGAGGTCAAAAATCTCATTTTCAAGATATTGCATGTTTAGTAACTTATTTAGTGCTCAAAAGCCATTTGTTTCAAATTTTCAATAGATTTTGAAATGATATATTAAAAACAGACATCACATAATCTAGCGAATTATTGTAATGTTTTGATACATGTAAATATTGTGCAGTATTTAGATAAGATTAAACATATATTTCCTCAAACACAGTAAATTTATTGAAAAACAAAATTTATTACTCTAGTTTTAAAAAAGTATTTATTTGTTAATTTCATAAATAAATAAAATTCATTAGATCATATCCACTCCCACTGTATCAACTCCCACTTAACCTTTCAACCTCTCCTGAACACATTCTCCTCATCAATATCTTAATCTCATTTCCATCTCCTCATTCTTCTCTGCCTCCTCTCCTCCTCCTCCTCCTCTTCCTCCTCCTTGTCCTCCTCCTTCTCCTCTTCTGCCTCTTCCTTTTTTCCTCTCTGAAACCAATTACTTCTGCGCATATGCATATAGGATACCATCGCTGGAACATATGCGCCCCAACCTGGACTAAGAGCCACATCTCTCAAGATATCAGACTCTTTCTCTTGCAGAAGCCTTCAACTGTCAATAACTCCTTACATAGAAAAAGACCCTGTTCCTTCTCCATACTAGATTAATGACCGGTTTTATTTTGTGCAAGTCTTGTGCTGGCAACCTCAGTTCCTGTGAATTTATGAGTACAGTGTCATGTTCAGAGATATTACTTTGCAGCAATCTTCTCAACTGTGGCTACTACAATATTTCCACTCCCTCCGTTTATGTTCCTGAGCATTGAGAAGGGTTATATGATATTGATTTTCCAGTATAGAATGTTACCATTATGCATGGTTACCTTATTGTGCAATAGAA
The DNA here is from genome assembly GCA_009823505.1 of Rhizomys pruinosus. Lineage (NCBI taxonomy): Eukaryota > Metazoa > Chordata > Mammalia > Rodentia > Spalacidae > Rhizomys > Rhizomys pruinosus. Next base: position 53,835 of record VZQC01006580.1, read on the forward strand.
TATCTTTTTTTTTACTCTCAGTACCATTATCCACTTTTCTCCATTCTCACCACACAACTCTCTCCTAGTAGCTAACTTTATATAACTACCTCTATGACACCACAATTTTTTTCTTCCTTTCAGTCCACATACAATTACAATCATATGGTAATTATTTTCCTTTGCTAAACCTAGTTCAAATAATCTATCTGTATTGCTACAAATGAGAATGTCTCTCTTTATGAATGGATAGTATTTAATTGTGAATAGTTAGCACTACTAACTTCTGCTTTGAAACCAAAAAGTAGTGAACATGAGGAGAGAATAAACCTGATTAAAAAAAAAAACAGCAATGATCAAAATTGCTAGTTCTTAGTGAAATTCTCTTTATCAAGCTGTCTAATAAACATTATAATGCGCAGGACACAATGGTCAAAGAGCTAATAGGAGATTAGCTACAGGCATATAGCTAATAGGAGATTTCATGTTTTAGTCATCCTAGTTTCCAGAACTGAAGTTCTATAATTCAAGTACAGAAATAGTTGAAATTCTTATTTACCTAGAGATTGGATAGAGGGTTGTAGAGAAAAGAAAATCACTGAGCTTTGTATCAAGAGTTTTGGTGAGATTGAGAAGCATTCACAAAGCATCTTCTTGAAGAACGCATACTGAGGGTTATGTAAGGAGACCAACTTTAGTTGATAGGCTTTAATGTATATTGGCAAAATGTGTGAAGTGCTGTGGGCAGTGCAGATGGAGAATGGGGATCTAAATATGATTAGGATGGATTGTATGAAACCCACAAATATTCAATAAAATATATTATTAAAAATCAAATTAAGCACTGAGATTACAGACCATGAATTCAGAACAATGCATAGAAGATAAAGGGAATTAAATGTAAATATCTATAAATATGTTTATATACTTGGTATTTAAATTTATGACTGATAACTTTTTTTCTCAAACCATTAACATAATAAACTATAAAACATCATCATGCTAAATATGTAAAATAAAACACTGAAGAATGAGCCACATGTGAATATTCTTCAGGATTGGAAAGGAGAAAAACATCCAAATTAAAAACAAAAACTGAAAGATAATAAATGATACATGAGATCAAAACGTCATCACAGGAAAACCATTCTGGCCAGAAAATATACCATGAGAAAAATCAAAGAGAAAATCAATAAAAAAATGTTTGTAATGAATATTATGAACATGTGGATACTATCATTTTTTTACATTAAAAAATGCCTAGATGGAGTAAATAATCAAGGCACCTTTATAAAGTTTGATCATAAAGCTTCAAAAGAAACTGAAGTAAATGAAGATCTTGCTTGCTGAAGGATATTCACCAACTTCTGAGCTTACAGAGAAGCAAGACTTGTCCTCTTCATCAGTAAAGACAGTCACCCACCGTGGTCTAACCCAGGCAGAAAGACCAGTGACAGTCACCAAAATGAGGAAGCAAAATGAACGTAGATGGCCTGACTCACCTATACATTGAGGACAAATTTTCCATTTTTACCTGGTAACACATATGTAAGATAAATCTCATAGATACCATTTTGATAATGAAAATGTATGTTATAGATGAGATGATTTTGTTACTTTAAAAACGAATGATTGGACATTATGCATAACACAATATAGTAAAGTTCAGTTAAAGTTACCTTCACCATGAAGTATTGTTAAATGCTTTAAAACATAAGCAGCATTTAGATATACAAAGAAAACTGTATTTTACTATGGATTATTGAGTTGAAAGTTATAAGTTATTAACAGACTTTTGCTGAAAATGGGGTAAACAAGAATATATTAGAAGTTTTTTTTATACAAGAATAGTAAAAAAACGAACATTAAAAACTAATATCATTTAGAGTGCAGTGGGGGGGTGCAAGAATTTTCCTTTTAGTTTTACATGTTTTAAAATTTAAAGCTGATATAATCTTATTCAAGGAAACAAATCTAGCTTGAATAGAAGGAAAATCCTAAAATGTTAATGTATAATTAATATTTTTATATATTCTTTTAAATAGAGTTTAATATTTTATATAGTTTTCTTTTTTAATTTCTTTTTTTAGATTTATTTATTTATTTATTTGTATGAATGTACTGTCTGCATGCAGGTCTGTGCACCCGTGTCGTGCAATGCCGTGGAGGTCAGAAGAGGGTGTCGATTCCCCTGGAACTGGAGCTCTCCTAGAATTGGAGCTACAGATGGTTCTCGGCCGCCATGTGGGTGCTGGGGATGAATCACGGGTCCTCTCCAAGAGCAGTTGGCGCTCTTAACCGCTAGGCCATCTCTCCAGCCCCTATATAGTTTTCTTATATATGAATTTATTTAAATATATTCACATATACTATAAACATATGCAAATATTCAGATAGACAACATTCTTTGGAAGGAGTACAAAGAAGTGCTAAAAAGACATTTATATAGAAGTTCTCCCAAACTTAAAGTACTTAGAAAGTATTATTAATTGAAAGTAGTTTAAAAGCATTGACTGTCAAATTATACAACTTAATTCTAAGTAATTGGTAAATAGCACAGTAAAAATGATAAAATATTGAAATTGCAGGGCAACAAAAGCCTAGTAATAAAAAGTCAACTGAAAAGTAAATTCTCATAATGAAAATCATAGTTTTATGATCATAGCAAAATGGTAAACAGCATCATAATAATCCTATCATCCTAGACCACGGAAAAATTAAAGAATAAATTCCACAAAATTCCACAATTATTACTTGTGTATAAAAACAAACATCTATTTCTCTTAAAAACTTAAATATCATCCTGACTTCTAAAACCAATGATACTGGTAGAGAGAGTACTGGTGGAAAGGGAAGAGCAGTGTGGGTTGCTAGACAACTGTAAATATAACACTAGATGGACAGAAAGCCAAGCAGAATCTTTTATTTGCTTATTTAATTTATACTTAATGTGAATTTCATACCTAATTTACATCCTTCCCACCCCTCCATCTCTTCTCTCGAATGTATTTATCTCTTCTCTCTCTCTCTCTCTCTCTCTCTCTCTCTCTCTCTCTCTGTCTCACACACACACACACACACACAAACACACACACACACACACAAACCTATCTAGTCTACTTAGTGTTGCTCATACGCATTCCTCTTCTTGTGACTCTTTGGAATCATAACATCAGGGACCCTTTGTCTTCTGAAAACTGTTTCTTCTCAGCAGGCATTGATTGCTTGTATTGCCTCAGACAGAGGCAGATCCTGGCTATATGACCGTGTGAAACTCCCTCCTCCTATGTTGGCATATCAACCTGTGTGGTCATTTTGCGAATACTGTTCAGGCATCATATTGTTTAGATTGCCCCATGCTATTTCCCTGCCATGTCTAGAAGACACTATCTAACAACCAGCATCCTGTTCCTCAGACTCTTACAATCTTGCTGATGCCTCTTCTGAAGTGGTCCTGAGCTTTGTGTATAAGAGTTGCATTTTAGATATATCCTTTTGGGGCTGGGTACCACGGTCACTTATTCTCTATATTTTTACAAGTTGCAAATCTCTTTAAGACTCTCCAGCAGTTTCCAAAAGCAGCTTTTAGGAGGAGGTGTGAGGACTCTCTCTCTCTCTCTCTCTCTCTCTCTCTCTCTCTCTCTCTCTGTGTGTGTTTTAATAGCATTTTATTACATCATGGTGGATAAAGATATTTTTTACTCAGACTGCTACTGCCTCTCATCAGTATTTAGCACCAATAAATTGAAAGATGATAAAACATTACATTTACCCCCCCCCAAAAAAAATGTCCTGTTGTAAAATAACCAATTAAGAGGAGTGGAAATGCACTTGTTTAATTGGCCCTTTTTATAAACTGAATTAATAACCTTCATTTTTGTCACTTGTGAAAAATAACCATAAAGTCTGAATATTTAGCTGCATATTATTTTCTTAAAGAGCTTACTATCTAAACAAACATGGCTTTGTGTGCATATATATATATATATATATATATATATACATTTCTGTCAGATAATATATTGTTAAATAACATATAAAATCAGCTAATTACTAGTTTTAGATCACAAATATCCCCCATTTGATGAAGAAAACTGCTGTTTAATATAATTCATTTAACTGTTTTTTACCCTGAGAATTTGTTTTATCACATAATTCATTATCACTGCAAAATATTTCCCAAACCTAAGAGAGTCAGTGGCATGAGATGAAAATGGTCATGCATGGGATGGAGAGATAACCTAGTGGTTAAGAGCACCAACTGCTCTTGCAGAGGACACGGGTTTGATCGCCAGCACCCACATGGTTGTGGGCTGAAAACCGTCTTTAACTCCAGTTCCAGGGGAATCTCACACCCTCTTCTGACCTCCGTGGCATTGCACGGGTGCACCAACCTACATACAGACTAATACATTCATACAACATAGAAAATTTAAAAAAAAAATTTAAAAAAAATTAAAAAAGAAGAAAAAAAAAAAAAAAGGCAAAAGCACTTAAACGATTGTTTTTTTTTCTTTTTGCCATTGTATGACTGTGAGCTGATTAAACTGAACTTTTTCCTTCCACACAGTTGGCTGTCACCTGTATCAGATGCTCAATACAATTTTGGTCATTGTGGTCCAATTTCTCATGTTCCACTATTAATATTTATTCATTGGACTTCTGAAATACCAGTAAAAACATTTCGCATGCTATATTTCCATAGCAATANTTTATTACATCATGGTGGATAAAGATATTTTTTACTCAGACTGCTACTGCCTCTCATCAGTATTTAGCACCAATAAATTGAAAGATGATAAAACATTACATTTACCCCCCCCCAAAAAAATATGCTCCTGTTGTAAAATAACCAATTAAGAGGAGTGGAAATGCACTTGTTTAATTGGCCCTTTTTATAAACTGAATTAATAACCTTCATTTTTGTCACTTGTGAAAAATAACCATAAAGTCTGAATATTTAGCTGCATATTATTTTCTTAAAGAGCTTATAAATCAAACAAACATGGCCTTGTGTGATATATCTATATATATCTAGATATATATATATATTACATTTCTGAGATATATTATTGTTAAATAACATATAACATCAGCTATTAATAGTTTTAGATCACCATATCCCCCATTTGATGAAGAAACACTGCCTGTTAATTATAATTCATTTAACTGTTTTTTACCCTGAGAATTTGTTTTATCAATAATTCATTACTCACTGCAAATATTTCCCCAAACCTAGACGAGTCCAGTGGCACTGAGATGAAAATGGTCATTTTCGCCTTGGATGCAGAGATAACCTAGTGTAAGAGCCCCAACCTGCTCTTGCAAGAGGAACCACGGGTTCGATCGCCGCACCCACTCCTGGGATCTGAAAACCGTTTAACTCCAGTTCCAGGGGACATCTCACACCCTCTTCTGACCTCCGCAGGCATTGACACGGTGCACAACCTACATACAGACTAATACATTCATACAACATATGAAAATTTAAAAAAAAATTTAAAAAAATTAAAAAAGAAGAAAGAAAGCAATACAAAAAAAAAAAGATTTTTTTTTTTTCTTTTGCCATGGTATGATGTGAGCTGATTACAACTGAACTTTTCCTTCACACACAGTTAGGCTGTCACCTGTATCAGATGCTCAATACAATTTTGGTCATTGTGGTCCAATTTCTCATGTTCCACTATTAATATTTATTCATTGGACTTCTGAAATACCAGTAAACATTTCAGCATGCTATATTTCCATAGCAATAAAATATGATCCATTATATTTCCCACATATTTATGTTTGGTTTATTCTCTTATCAACATTATATCAACATTATATGAATGTTTCTAATAAAAATTATAGACTAACATTTACATATCCAAGATTATTAGTTTAAGGCATTATAAATGTTCTAATTGGTCTACGGCCATACCACCCTGAACGCGCCCGATCTCGTCTGATCTCGGGAGCTAAGCAGGGTCAGGCCCGGTTAGTACTTGGATGGGAGGACCGCCTTGGCCAATCCCGGGGGTATGCTTCACTGCCTGAAATACTGTGCAGTAGAGGCCGCCAGTGTGTCTGTATATCCCAAAATCTAATTGGCTATTGGCTCCTCCTTGGAGGAATAACCCATGGCTGAGCCAAGCTTACATCCTCTACAGTTTAGGAGATTTATAAGGCCACAGTAAGACCCTGATATTTAACAGGGGGAAAATTGTAACTCATCGATTAACATATCATCCAAACACATGTGTCTCGCTACGCAACCTACCATAAAAACTATTAGTGCTGCTTCAATACCTCTATATCACATTGCATGTTCTTCAATCGAGGATGGAAAGGTTATTCTGGACAAACTGTCAGCCCATGAAAGGAAACACAGCCACGCAATTGGAACCAGAGTCAAGTCAAACAGCTCCAGAGAGAGTGGATTGTTTTTTTTACCTTATCTCCTTCCACCCTGTGCCCCTTTGCTAAACGTTAGGGGGGAACAACTGCGGACCGAGGGGGCCGTGTAGCGCGTGGTAGAATTACGGGCTGCGATTGGGGAATGGTGAAACTACCGCAATTGGAAACTACAGCAATGTAGTCTGGACACTCATTGATTCCCTTGATTGAACAAACAACCGTCACCCCCCACGGATGGTGGTGCTGGAGGTTTTTGGGCACAACAGCTGCAGATAGGTTTTGCATGAAGGCTGCTTTGTACCATGGATTATTCACTTATAGCTAAAAATGAAAAAAAAAAAAAAAACTGAGAGAAAGATGCAGGACAGTTATGGCAGAATGCATGATCTGGGATGGGGTGGGGGTGGGGGGGAGGGAAAGGGAAATAAGCCTGAACTGAATTGGAAAAAATGTATGAAATGCACAAAGCATCAATAAAAACTAATTAAAAAAAAAGAAAAAATAAATAAATAAATAAATAAATAAAATAAATGTTCAAATTGGATAAATAATTATTGAAAACAAACTTGAAAATGTTACATTAAAATTATTATGATGTATAGATGAGTAATAAAACTATAATTATATCTGGGAAGGTTGTATAAGGCAAAGGGAGAGTGAAATCTATGATGCTAAAGCAGAAATCTATGCAAGTCTGATGTGATGGAATAGTTAAGTGAACAGAAGAAGGATTAGGTGATACCCAGGGATTCATTATGAAAAATGTCATGGAGACAATGGTAAACACTTGGATTGTATTTTAAATGGCATTAGCAATACACTAATCATGATTGCTTATACCTGTAATTCCAATATTTGAGAAATTGAAGCAGAAGAATTTAAGGGAGTTAGGAGACCAGGCTAGACTATGTATTGAGTACAAAGGAAGCATGTGCTTACATACTGAGTCTTTCTTGAGGCTGGAAGCAATTGGAGGAAATTAAGCAGTGAATTAACTTGTTTTAAGGTCTTACTATGGCTCCTGTTTGAAAGAAAACAGGGACTAAGCAGACGCATAGTTCTGAGTTAGATACTCAACATTGCACAAAGGAAAAATAAATCAATGTGAAGAAAGAAAGAAAAACATGGAGATAACAGCAGTTATCTTTGGAATGCCTTAGGAAATAGGTGACAATCACATATTGCAATGGCAGCATTAATAGCACAGAAAAGTGATAGAAATGATCAAAGCAAGCTGTATTGCTCAATGATTGGCTAAAAGTACCACAATGGCAAAAAGCACAATCAAGCCAAACTCACCAAACTTTTATTTTAATATTTGAATGAAAGAAATACTATTAAGGTACCATTTTGGTGACAAAGTCACAAATATTCAGAATCCACTTTAGGGCATATTATATATGAAAGTTTAAGATGATTGCTAGATGATCCCCAACAAAAATTCATCCAGAGTGTATCTACATTTTAATGATTACATTTTTCTTAATAAAATGATTTGTAAGAGATAGCTAGCCCATGATGGTATTTATTTATAATACATAGGAGAAATTCTGTAATATTTGCCCATGAAAAGTATATTTTTGTACCCAATGATTGTTTTGGTTAGACTTCATATTTTATAGCAATCTCACAAAATTATAAGAAGCTACAATTTCTTACAGTCTATTTATGTTATGGCTGACAGGACATCACAGAGCAATGTTCCTCGTGATGCTGCTGCAAGTAAAACTGCTGGACCACCAGTCATGGTAATGCAAGTATAGAACTTGAGTAGAACATAATGATGAATAAGGATGGTAAAGTACAAACGTTACAGGTCTAGATGTTAACTATTCTCTTTTATACTATATATGTATTTTATATAATATATATTATAAAATATATGTATATATTTTAAATTTTATTTATATTTTATGTGTGTGAATGTACTGTCTGCATGTAGGTTTGTACACCTATGTCGTGCAATGTCACGGAGGTCAGAAGAGATTGTCGGATTCCTCTGGAACTGGAGTCATCTCTCCAGCCCTTATTCTCTTCATTTATATTTACATTGTGTTCCTTACACTAATTGCTTTATTATAAACCATATGACATGTTGCAGCAGCACAGCAATATTATGCCTCTTGTTTATGGCTCTCTAGATTCTAGCAAGAGAACAAAAGGACAACCATGTTCATTGCCTGAATGAAATATGTGAATTAACTATGATGTTCATACACTGAGACAATGGCCAGAAAATCAATATGTCAGGGTTGTTCTTCATTGTTAAGTGACACATATCTCAATTTGCACCATGACAATTGAATGAGATTACTGACTGTGGGAAAGTAATCAAAGAAAAAAATGGCAAGATCAAACAATAGCTAGTTGCATTAGAGACGAAAAGAAAATAGTTATGTTGATGCTATTATGATGACAATAGCAGTACTAGAAAAATAGCTATGATTCAAAACAATTAAGTTTTTATTCCTTTATCTTCCTTGTTACTCATGCTGAGATGATCAAAACTACATCTAACCTATACTTTAATTTGAGCTTGTATGGGGCTTGTGCATGTTGTTAAAATTACCTACTAGGAACTGACCAGCTGTCTGGGAAACTCTATTTACCTGTGGTCATCAACCACCTCTGGATCTTACTGTCTTCCCACAACTTTATCTGAAACATTCCTGAACCTTGGGAGACAGAAATTGGATATAGATGTCCTGTTCATGCATAAGCACCCAGCTCTATCTGAGGAAACATTGACAACCCATGGCTGATGTGAAGGGGGAGTCAAATTGGACTTTATAAGCCATAGATAGATAGATAGATAGATAGATAGATAGATAGATAGATAGAGAGAGAGATAGATTAAATTATGTTGGGGCAATAAGGGAAGGAGCAGATAGGGGAAGGAATTTAAATACTATAAAATATTTGTATGAAAACCATAAAAATTCAATTAAAAATTTAAAACTTATACTTTGAACATCATATGCTATTGGGATGGGTCAGTAGTAAGGCATCTATCCCAAAGTCTGATGCTCTCAGTTTAATCATATAGGACCCCATTATAGGAGCCAACAAGCCCCTGAAAGTTGTACTCTCATCTCCATATAGTCATTGCACATGCATACACACACACACAACACACACACATAAATAAATAAATAAATAAATAAATAAATAAATAAATAAATAAATAAATAAAATAATATTTTTAATGAAAATTCAGCCTTGGGCTGGAGAGATGGCCTAGTGGTTAAGAGTGCTCTGCAGAGGACCCAGGTTCTATCCCCAGCACCCACATGGTGGCTGAGAACCATCTGTAATTCCAATTCAAGGATAACTCCAGTTCCAGGGGAATCCAACACCCTCTTCTGACCGCTGAGGCACTGAATGACATGGGTGCACAAACCTACATGCAGACAGTACATTCATACACATAGAAAATAAATAAATAAAAAATTTTAAAAAAGAAAATTCAGCCTTAAGAGTCAAATTTCTTTTTCTTAAAATACTTCACTATATATTATATGAAAGGACTGGGAAAGATTCCTTGCATATTATGCTGATTGAGATAATAATTGTGTTTGGAGAAAAACTTTATAAGAATTCATATGCAAGATGATATGTGATGTTATGTGCATGCCCTTTCAGAAATTTAGGTGAATACTGCTATTACTACTACGATGACTACTACTACTACTACTACTAATAATAATAATAATAATAGTGATTATAGAAAGACAATTCATATTAAGATATAACCTAGGCCAATCTGCTTGCTGAAAGCTTAAAAAAATGGGAAAATTTCATCTTCAGAAAATATAGCTATGCTTATTTTCCCACTTCCCTACTGAAGAAAATAATGTGTTTTAAAATTACAGATCAATTTTGATTTCATGATTTTTCACCAGTTCCTCCTATTGGGCAAAATGAAGAGGAAAATAATACAGAAAGTGTTAAATAGGAAAGGAAAGAATAAATTGTCAGTTCATTGCCATCAGAATACCACTAGGAGCTTTTGTTTGGATGATGACACTGATCTTCTAATTCACTGAATACTTACTTTGAGACATGCAGTGTCCTGATTGCTTTACCAATATTAACATCTTTATTTTTCATGTCTCTCCCATCTCCAAAACAAGACATGCAAAGATTATAAATTAGCCATGACTACACAATCAGTATATGGTTGGGTGGAGATGTAAAATCTGACTTTATAAGTTCTAATGTTTATGTTCATAACATAGGGCCAATTCTGTGTTTTTATACATGAGAAAACCGAACCCCAGAGATGTTAAGTAACTCAGAAAAGAGCATAGAATAAACATACTCTGAACTCAACTCTCCAATGCCTGATAATGATTGCAGTAGACAGGTAAGTTTGCAGATTTAAGGGGATACTGAAAGTCCTCTGCATACTCACTGATGCTTCCTCACCCATAGCAGAGCCCATTGAACAGCTGAGTTTTGCACTCTTATCATTAAACTTCACTAAAATTTGTGGGGCTTCCTGAAGAAAACTTTTGTCAGGATTGGCACTTGGAACACAAATTAGGAATTGTTTCACTTCCTGTGTTGTGTTACGGATCATCTGTCCCTAATTTAATACTAAATTTTGTCAACTCTGTTTGAATTGATTTTTTATATTGGACAAAACAGTTGATGATTTTATGACCACTTCTGAAAGTATAAAAACTAAAAAAGGAGAGGGATCAGAAAATGTTGTATCATCAGAGACCACATCATCTTTTTGTTGTCAGTTGCCTAAGGAAATGGGAAAGCTGTTATACTATCTCTAATTTTAATTTAGTTTATTAAATTTGACTTGTTTGCTGGTGTCCCTAGTTATGTGTTATTTAATAAAAATAGTGATTGTCAACACTAGGATGTATGTATCATTTATGCCATGATTTGTCAGTTGGATGGGTTTATTTCTATTGGAAAATTGGAAATCAAGTCCTAATGACTATGAACTTCAATTTCTGCAATACTACCCTCCAGTCAACACTTTATTGACAAATTGAGCCTTTTACCACTACAAGGAACTGTATAATGGTGACTCATAAACTAATTAAGTAATAAGATTTAAAGTCAGACAAGTGTTAGCTTTAAGCAACTGGAATGTTGCCCTTTTCTAATAAGTATTTTGAATTCTACCTTTAATAGTTTCTCAGAACGTATGTGAAGCATTCGTTCATCTCTTCTTACTATTTTATTTGAACTAATTTACACAGCATATTAAATGCAGTTATTACTCAGAAACGATACATACACACTGACTAATTAGAATGTAATCATGTTGGCCTTTTAAAATTTTCTAAAAATAATGATTCTATCAGACAGCATGTCTCTACATATGTATTACAGGTTTACTTGAGTTTTTTCTCAAATAGGGTTACACATTATTCTATTCATTGTTAGGCATTTATATGTTAAATGAATAAAAGTTGTATTATTTTCTACACAGAAAGCCTAGTATATAAATCGTTCCTTAGTATCAGATGAATGTAAAATAATTAATTCATATTGTGTTACATATTCTCTATTGGAAGGAAAAGTGGCCAGCTCATCACTGACTAACGAGTTTCAGGAAATATATTGAAGAGTGTATGTGAGTTGAACAGTGACATATTGGTTATTACCTGTATTGGATGAGAGAACTTAAGATTTAGCTGAAGTCTTCATAATTGTGTATATGTATATGTGCATCTATGGGGTGGGGTGAAAAGAAACATATTGTGAGAGAGAGAATATGGGGAGACAGAGAAAAAATTACATATGTGTTTTTTTAATATTTTTTAAATTTTATTTATTTATTTTTATGTGTATGAATGTACTGTCTGCATGTAGTTTTGTGCACCCGTGTCATGCAATGCCACGGAGGACAGAAGAGGGTGTCGGATTCCCCTGGAACTGGAGTTAAAGGTGGTTCTCAGCCACCATGTTGGTGCTGGAGATTGAACCCGGGTCCTCTGCAAGAGCAGTCGGTGCTCTTAACCGCTAGGCCATCTATCCAGCCCCTATATATGCGTTTTGTATCATAGTAAATTAGTCTGCTTTACACAATTCTAAATCCCTCAAGAGCATATGGAATGTTGGATACAATTCAATTTAAGCCAATCATGAAGCTATTCTACATAAAGGATTTTTCCATATACTTAACTGTCATATCCCAGGAAATCTCATCCCTTGAACATCCTATTTCATGGAAGAGCCCAAAACTCAAATGCACATGAACTGAAGTGAAACTTTCTAGAATTTAAATATTGTCACTGAAGAATTATTCACCCAAACCTGACACACAAAAAAAGAATTCAATCATAAAAGCACAACATGGTGGTAGAGAGAAAGCTCAGTAATTAAGAGCATTGACTGCTCTGGCAGATGGTTCAATTCCCAGTATCTACTTGGTGGCTAAGAGCCTTCTGTAACTCCAGTTGCAGGGGTCTTCCACCCTCTGCTGACCTCTGCAGGTATTACAGGGCAGAGGTGCACCTACCCACATGCAGACAATGCATTTGTACACATAAAATAAAAATCATAAATTTAACAAGCACAACAAAATAAAAAAGCCTTAGAATCTACTAACCCATAAATCAAAGTGCCTGAGGGAGGAAGGGAAGATGACTGATTTGGTAAAGTGCTTACCACAAAAGCACTGTGAGTACCTTAGTTTGATCCCCAGAACCCAGGGAAAAATCCCCGTATATCAGTGCATATATAAAATCCTAGCACTGGGGAACAGGAAACAGTGTGATCTCTGGGACTTGACAAATCAGGATAGTAATGGGAGCTCCAAGGAATTTCAGTAGATTTCATTCTCCGTATCTGTTAATGGACATGTTGGCTCACTCCTTTTCCTAGCTATTTTTGAATGAATGGATAAATATCTCGAGTAGGATAAAGAGCAGTATAGGTGGGTTGTATGATGGTTATATGACGTGGTTGGCTTCAGGTGTTAACCTAACACACTTTGGAAGTGGTTACCTCATTCGTGGAATTTCCTCTATATGATTGGCCTGTGAATGTCTGTGAAGCATTTTCTTGATTACTGAATTATTAGGAAGAACCAAGGCCACCATGGGTGGAGCCACAGATGGGCACGTTCTAGGTTTTTAAGAAAGCAAGCTGAGTACTGGCCAGAGAAGCAAGCCAGTAAGCAGCATGTCTCTGGGGTGTATGCTTCAGGGCCTTCTGATTCGTGCTATGAATTCTTACTCTGTTTTCCTTTAACACTGAACTGTGATCAAACTTCTAAGCCAAATGATACCTTTCTTCCCTAAACTGGTTTTGGGAAAAATAAAGTAACTGAAACATCTTATTTCTAGCTTTCTGAGGCACATCCACACTGATTTCTGTAGTATACATGGCAGTTTACATTCCCACCAATGGTGAATAAGGATCTCCCCCACCCCAATCATGCCTGCAGCTCCTGACATTTGCTATGTGATAACAACCATGCTGATTTGTGGGGACAGATTAATCCATTATGGCTGAGTATAAGACAGCTGGCTTCTACCCAATAACCTAAAAGGCTGACAGGAGATAGGAGCCACTCCCACTTGTCATGTTGGACATTAGGCACCTGTAGCCCACCCCCCATGGGAGTGTACCTTGAAGTGTAACGTCCCTCCTGAGGCATGTCTGCCCTGTCCTCAGGAGGCAAATGACACAATCCATAAGCTTATCTCAGGGTCTGGAGCTACAGTATTCCTGCGATAAAATTTAGCCATGGCAGAAAGAGCCCACCAAAACTCTATATAAGTACATAAAACCCCTGCAATAAATGAGGTTGTCCACTGATACAACTCCAGGGTCTTTCTTTGGATCTTTTCTTCTTAAGATCCATCCTGGCACCTTCTTTTGCTCCCTCCAGCTTCCCTCCTTGTGGCCCCTGAAAGTTCTGCCATGGCCAGGCAGGACTGCCATACCTAGGGCCATGAGGCTGGTGACCTGGTAAACAGGAACTTCATGACATAGAGGAAACCAACATTCATTAAGGGAGATTGAATCTCAAAGTAATGTTAACTCGCATTTCCTTGATGGATAATTATTTTGAACTTAAAAGAGTTGATTATCTGGACCTGGAGAGATGGTTCAATGGTTAAGAGCACTGATTGCTCTTTCAGAGGACCCCGGTTCAATTCCCACATGATGGCTAACAACTGCCTGTAACTCTAGCTCTGGGAGATCACACATCCTCTTCTGACTTCCACAGGGATTGCATGACACAGATGCACTTACACATGCATGTAATACACTCATTCACATAAAAATAATAAAACATTTTAATGAAACAAGTGTTTATCAGCCATTAACAAGTTTTAATCTGAAAACTCTATTCAGGTTAAAACCTACTTTTAAATTCTGTTATTTGTTTTTTTGATGTTTTGTTGTTTGAATGGTTTGTATATTCTAAATATAAACACTCTCTTTTGCATGTATAGGTCACAGATATATTCATGTATTTTGTAGGGTACTTATTTAGTCACTTGGCAGTTTTCTTTGCTGTGCAGACACATCACCTTCATGAAGCCCCATTTCTCATTGATCTGATGTCTTGTGTGAATGTAGTCTTGTTCAGAATGTCCTTACTTTGCCTATATCTCAGAGCAAATTTCCCAATTCTTATCATAATGATCTCAAGGTTTCAGTTTTGATCCACTGGAATTTATTTTTGTTCAAGGTGAGAGGGTAATCTAGTTTAATTCTTTCTTCTGCATGCAGATATACACCTTTTCTAACACCTTTTTGTTCAAGACACTGTTTTTTTGCCAATGTATACTTTTGGCCTCTCTGTCAAAAAATCAGATGGCTATAGTTGAACTGGAAACAAAAAAGTATACTGAATGAGGTAACCCCAAGTCCAGAAAGACAGATAACATGTTCTTTTATATATATATATATATTCTCCTAACTTTGAATCCCTAGTTTTACAGAAAACTTGGAAGACTTATAGGAATCAGGAAACAACTAGAAAAAGAAAAATTGGGACATGCTATAAGGGAGATGTAATACACATGTGATATGAAAGCTAAAGCAGGGAATGCTAGGATTGAGAAAGCTAACAAAGTTGGGGATACGTAAATGGGGGAGATTAAGAGGCGAGAGAAAGAAAATTCACTAAAATGAAGGGTGTATGAAAAAAAGCATATGGGTGCCTACTAATTAATTCAAATAAAATATGCTTTAAAATGTGTTAGGTACAGGACAGGCATGGTGGCACACGCCTTTAATCCTAGCACTTGGGAGGCAGAGGCAGGTGGATCTTTGTGAGTTCAAGGCAGGCCTGGTCTACAGAGTGAATTCCAGGACAGCTGGGGCTACAGGGAGACCCTGTCTCAAAAAGACCAAAAATAACCAAAAATAAATAAATAAATAAATAAATAAATAAATATAAAATAAAATAAAATGTATTAGGAGGCAGGCATTTTGCACAGCTAGATGAAAAACCCTTACAAGATACTACTATTAAACAGAAAGTCCAGTGCCAGATTTACAACATGTGATTAAGTGTTATTAATCAAGAAGTCCACAGAGGCCCCCCAAACAATAGTCTCTTGTCATTAATCTTGATTGGCTTCCAAAGCTAGGTGATAGTAATCTGTTGCTGAAAACACCATATTCCTTTAGGTGGAACTGAACTGTTTTTTTCTCCATGCTGGCTAGCTTTCAGACTGCTAGAAGCTGCTGTACAAGCAGCAGGAAGAGGAAGAGTAGAAAGAGCGTTACTCATTGTTAGCTTATAAACATAATAACAAACTGCCAGACAAAGTATATTCACTGATGCAATCATTTCAGGACAATTGGAGGGGAGTGATCAACTATTCCAGACTGATCTTGTGGCCTTCTCCACAAGAGGGAATTCATGTGTGGTACTATAATCCAAATCAAAATTCCCTGTCTTGGAAGCTCATAAGCAATAAGAATTAACCTACTACTATTGCTTAGCTAATTTGACATAACAGCAACTTTAACTCCCAGCTTTAATCAAGAAAATGTGTTTTTGAAGCAAACAGCAGTGAATGTGGAGACACATATTGCTGAAGGTTGTGAGAATAAGTGAGGTTGAGTGCTCAGCACTAAAACATGACACTTATTTTGTTACTGTGATAGATACCTTAGATAAAATTGAGGATGGACTCTTCTCTCATCGTTGGCTATTGAACCACCTCCATTTGCCAGGTAATATTAGAAAGGAAAGCATCATTGGGGGTCTAGGAATTTCCTGCCTGGGAGTACCTGAAGTTGGCCTCCCCATGGTGGTGAGATTCCCCACTTGCATAGTCCCCAACCCCTTAGATGAAGAACATCATTCTCTCCTGCTCCTCCGGGGATAGACTCCTCTGCAGTTAGACATAAATCTAGGCATTTCCAGCCCACCTGGGAATACTTGAAGCTGGCCTCCACTACGGAGTGAGCTTCCCCAGTTACACAGTTTCCTAACTTGGGATCCTCTGAAGCCTTACCTGTTGCATTTTCGTAGGTTTCCAGACCTTTGCAGAAAGCCCAGAGTGCCTGAATGAAGCCTCCTCCCAATAAGTCTCTCAAACAGTGTTGTGCCTTCTGGCTATTAGGGGCCAAGATCTTAGAAGAAAGCATGAGAATATTCAATTGATACTTGACTTGGGTCTCTAGAGGAGCTCTTGACTAGCTAGACTAGAAAGAGCTGGTCCCTGTAATATAAACTCAGAAGAGAGAATCTGAAGCCTAGATAAACTAGTATTAAGTCCTAATAAGAAGACAACCAAGGCATGCCAAGAATAAGAATAAAGTCAGCATTCAACCCAACAAAGTAAGACTTGAGTTTTATAAAAAAAAAAAAAAGACAAACAACAAAATAAATCCACATACCAAATCACAAAAAACCCAACCAATATGTCTCCAAGAAACACTACCAGTTCTTTATAATAGTTCTACAATGAGGACCTTGTAGACATAATCCAGAACACAGAATTGAAAAGAACAACCATAAAAATAAATCAAAGAATTCAAGGAACTTAAAAACCACTCAAACATACAAATAAAAGAGAAAAAGAAGATAGGGATAAACTTCTGACTGATTTCATAAAAGAGATAGAAATGCAGAAGAAAATTCAGGCTGAAATGAAGAAGGAAGTGAAACATTCAAAAAGCCATCTGGAAATGACTGGGAAAAGGCTTAGCAACAGAATGAATGAAGAAGAAAAGTAGAAAATAGATTAATGATAAAGTTGAGGAATTGGACCACTCTAGCAAAGACTGAATAACTTAAAAATACAGGAATGAAATATTCAGGTAATGTGGGACACTATGAAAAAACCAAATCTATATATCATAAGCATAGAGGAATGAGAGTAATCTCTGGATAATGGTATTAATCATATCTTCAACAGGACTGTACAAAAAAAAATGCCCAAATTTAAGGAAAGTCATGACCATACAAATGCAAGAAGCACATAGAACAACAAACAGGACCATAAAGGAGACTCCCCATGTCATATCATAGTAAAAACAATAAATGTTCAGAACAAAGAGAGAATACTGAACACTCAAAAGAAAAACAAGTCACATATAAAGGAAAGCCCATTAGAATTAGGGCTGACTTTTCAATACAAACTATAAAAGCTCAAAGAGCCTGGACCAAAGTATTTCCAGGTCTAAATGGCCATAGATGCCAACCCAGAATACTTTAAACAGCAAAAATATCTAGTATACTTGAAGGAGAAAGAAAAAACTTCCATGACAGGAATAGGCTAAAAGAATTAATGTCAAGGGAAATAGCACTTCAGAGAATAATTTAAGAAATGTTATGATGTTCCAGCTTGGTTTGCTCTTCCCAAGGCATGGTCAGATTCACTGACAACCATGACTGCTGGAGTCCTAAGGATATAATGTCAGTAGCAGTGTGAGATGTGATACAATTAGAAATATGGCCGTGGTAATTTCCTTGTTCAACAATTTCATGGAGAAGTTAGTAAGAGGAACACAAAGGAAGTCCTCAGGCAAGCCTGACAGGGATTCATTAACATAATAATTGACTCCTCTAACATCAAGGAGGAGGGCAAAAAGTCTCTCTTACCAGTCCCTCCTAAATAGTCAGTAACTGTGGCTGCCATTAGGACAATTGAAGTTAAGTGCTGTTTTGATTTTTGAGATAGGGCTTTCAGTTGTATTAAAGTTAGATTCATTACCAAAAATCAGGTGCAACCCAAGAGGATGCTTCCAGAAATGGTGAGCTGTGCACGTATGCCCATTTTACCTGTGATACCATGTCTCCTGCATCACTGATCATCAAGGCAGCACATATGAGGGGCACCAATAGTGAAACTACGCTGGTGCCATCCTTGGAGCCCTCAGGCTCTGGGCACATTACTCCAGCACCTTGAGGTCCTCGCATGACACCCTGTGCATTGGCCTCTGGCATTGTGGCATTGTACTGAGTTTCTTCTACCCTTCCTGAATGCTCAAATGGGCCAGCTTTTCTGCCAGTGGGTCCTGGTCATGGTCCATCTCTTGCAGTCCAAGAATGAATGCTTCTTGTGTTCACAGTAAAGACTGTTTTGAACAGGGCTTTATGGGAATATGAGGTAAAGATCTCCCCTTTCTCTTTGTAATTGAAGCATCCTAAAAATTTTAGCAACAGCTTCCAAGGTTGGGGGGGTGTATTTTGGGGCCATATGATTATGAAAGGTGCATCCATTCAAGAGATCCATGAAATTGCCAAACAGCCTCCACTGGACAATCTCCTGGAGTGAGAACTATCCTCATTAAGGGGAGGGAGGAGTTAAACCTAACAGTGAAAGCATGCAACAGAGCAGCATTGATTTGTTGTTGTTGTTGTTGTTGTTGTTGAGAACAATACATGATTCTTAGGTTACACTGTGGAGTGAGGAAGGCTCTGTGGGGCACCTTAGACAATCATACAATGGACACATCTCCTCCAAGGAGACATAAAGCCATGGGCATAGCAAGTTAATAGCCTCCAAAGCCTTTTGGAGCTAGTTAAGTGGCAACATCTTGGGGGGTTTAATTATTGGCATCAGAGGTTGAATAAACAGTCTCTAGAATTGAGCCTAGAAAATCGGAGAGGTGCAAGTTGCATTTTCTCCTTGGAAACCTTCAAATGGGCAGCTTCAAGGGCCTCTAAGACTTGATGGAGTAAGGAGTCCAGGGCCTTCCTGTCACAGTGAGCTAGGAGAAAATGACCAAAAAAACCTGACAGATTATGGGGTTATTTTTCATGTCCTGTGGCAAGAATTTCCATTGATATTTCTGCATGTGGGAGGAATGGTTTGTATAAGGGACAGTAAATGCAAAGCAAGGTCTCTCCTCAGGGTGCAGGGGAATAGAAAAGAAACAATCTTTGATGTCAAGAATAGCAATGCATTTGCCCCACTAGTACACTGAGAGCCAAGGGAGCCCAGGTTGGTCTGTTCCCATCTTTTTCATTGTAATGGTAATGACCCTCAGGTCATAGTGTATGAAATTTCCCTTGCTATTTCTTTTGAATTACAAAAAGACAGGAGTGTTCCAGGGGGTAATGGACAGTTCAATATGCCCTGCATTTAGTTGCTCAGCAACTAAGGACTTCAAAACTGTAAGTTTAAATGAGAGAAGCCACCTCTGTTGCCCAAGATGGGCATTTAGGTCACCCATTCTAGCTTTAGATGATGGCAGAACAGTGGCCCTTAGAATCGCCAGTATTAGGAGACTTGATCTCGAACTTGGGACTCTACTGCTGAATTATAAGAGACTTTATCATCTGTAGTTAGGATCCCCATCTGTCTAACAAGTTATGAGGCAGGCCAGGCATAAGACGAGGCTGCTCATGTGGTCACTCCTCCTCCTACCCTTCTGAATTGGATGACACAGCAAAAGCCCCTGGCAGCTATGGGTAAAGTGGAGAGACAGCAAGTGCTGGGTCATAGAGAGGAGTGGAAGATTTACAGGAAGATGCAGGGTACTGAGAATCCTTAAGGTCTACCAAAGCGATGAATTTTGGCTCTAGAGCCTCACAGGTGCCACTTGCTCGGGCAGGGCTGCATCAGAGTCAGTGCAGGGAGGGATGTTTCCACTTTCGTTTTTGATTTGAGCTTGCAATATCTCAGAGATATTAATCTGTTTCTGGCCCAAATATTGGAAGAGAATCATCAAAACAGAAGAAAGTACATGCAGCAGAGATCCAGGGCTCATATTAGAGGACAATGTCCTAAAGTTGCTCTCCCTGAAAGAGAGGCCCCCTAGGAGGTAGATTCCTCTTTTTTACAAGAGTTCCTGTGATGGAGACTCATTGGATTGCTCAGGTGAATGTTTGAAAGCACCAGTTGTGGGGCTGATGACCCTGGGGCTGGTGGCACTGTGGTGCTGTGGCCAAAGTCACAGCTGGGGGATTGGAGGTCCCACAGCCAAACACTCAGCTGTAGAACTTATTGTCTTGCAGCCACACACACAATCATGGGACTGATGGTACTGTGGCCAAACATGCAGCTTGGGACTGATGAACTCACAGCCAAAGAGAATTCTGAACTGCTGGATCCCAAGACAAAAGAAGCTAAAAAAGAAAATCCTCCAACTCAGTATATATAGGTGAGTCTATAGTAGATCATATATAGGATATTATATAATAGTAATCGGGTGGGAAAAATACGTGAAGACGTGGAAGTTACATGCAAACAATAAGCTTTCTGATGTAAAAAAAAAACTCTGGTGAAAGACTCAGAAAGTAGATGCAAACATTATGGCAGAGAGTGCTGGACCTCAGGTTGGGGTTGGGAGGGCATTGAAAGGGAAGTGTCTTACTTAAACTATATGAGCAAATAATGTATGGATTGAGTATGGGAGACATAGGTTTTAATAACATAAGTTGTATTAGTTTAGTTTTATTGGGTGCTGTTGTGCATTTGCTATACTCAGTTCCAATTCAGATCAGGCAGTAGTTGGTCCCTTATCCCATCCTCCATACCCCAACACCCATCCCAGATCATGCAATTTTCCATTAACTGTCCTGCATCGTGTAAAAGATTTTTTTTTTCTGTCTGTTTTAGCATAAGGTGATGATCAGTAGCATGGAATGACAGCATCACTCAGGCATGGTAAACCAATTTTGCAGGCTGTTGTGCCCAAATGTCCCCACAGGCCCCGACCACAGCGGGGGTGCAGGGGTTGAGTTAGTGTTCAAATCAAATGTGATGCAACGATGGAAAGTGTCCGCTGAATAACTGTAAGTGTTCAAGGCAACACCATCCCCCAATTGCAGAAGGGCCTTCACATTGCTAGCCCTGGGGCCGCCCGGGGCTGGGGTCTTGCAGATTTGTTCCCTAGGCTTAGAAAAGGGGCACAGGTAGGTGAGAAGCAAAACGTACCACTCTCGTCTGAAGCTAGTTGCCTTGGAACGTCCTGGCATGTGTGCATCGGCTGGTTTCACTTTCATGGGCTGAGACAGTTTTTTCAGAATAACTTTCAATCCTACTAAGACGAAGCACAAGCAATGTAGAGGTAATATAGGGTATTTAAATAGCACTAAACAATAAAAGTGTTAGGGTAGGTTCTTGTGGCTAGACGGTCATAGTTGGGTGGATTATGTTTTAATCCATGATTGTACATTTTTTCCTGTAAAATATGACAGGGTCTTACTGGTGGCTTATGACTCTCCCCTGTAGAGAATGTAAGCTTGTGGCAAGGCAGCCATGGGGATCCCTCAAGAGAGAAACCAAAGCCAATTAGTTTGGGATAACAGGCTATGGGCCTCTGCTGCACAAGATTTTCCAGGCAGGCGTGGTGTAACTGGTGCTTGACTATACCAAGTGCTGGAGAGGTTTGGGGAAAGGGGAACACTCATCCATTGGCTGGTGTGTGAAACTGAAATGGTACAGCCACTATGGCACGCATGATGGAGAACCCTTAGAAGACACAAAGACAAATTGACCTTCCATTTGACCCAGTCATACCACTCTGGGTAATACACGCCACAGAAAATAAAGACATGCAACGAGCTATGATCGTTTATTGCAGCTCTGTCCACAATAGCAAAAAGCTGGAACAGCCCAGGTGCCCCTCAACTGACGAGTGGATAGGAGAGAATGTGGTACATGTATACAATGGATGTTCTAATGCAGCATAAAAGGACAACATCATAAAATTTTGTAGGTAATGGATGGAGCTGAAGAAGCATATGTTAAGGTGGAATAAACAAAAGAAACAAAGACAATCAAATGAAATACTCAGGAATGTAGTAGAGTGGAAGAAGAAAGGGTGACAGTACCAAAACCCAGTATATAAATTTCTTGTGAAGGGGATGCATAGTAAAGACAACAACAGAAAGACTGCATCAGAAAACGGACTGAAATGGTGAATTGGGGAGGGAGAGGGGTGGGCAAAGGGACACGGGTATATATCGATTAATGCATATATAATTAGTGAGTTAAAGCTAGTACCCAGTTTTGCCTAGACACTTCTACAGGAAACATGGTGCTTGGGACTTAGTAAAAGTAAATATGTGTATATCAAACAACATTGGTTTAAAGCTCTGATAAAAACGGTAATGCATCTGAGTTAAATGAGTATAAATCCTGTTGTCCACACTTTTTTTTACTAACATGTGTAGAGCAATAACTTTGGATGGCACACACAACAATGTTCTTCATAATTTCTCTGTTGTACAGTATCACCTTGTAGCATTCTCTTAAGATGATTTAACGTAAAAAATTAAGTTTGCTTCCCAAGTTAATCATATATAGTCACCCAAAAAACATGAGTGAATTTGGAATGAAGATATTGTGCCTTGATTCCAACCCTAAAGTTACGTATAATACAACTGTCTCGGGCTTCAATATGGGTTATAAAAAAAAGGGGGGGGGGGATACAGAAAGACATGAAACCTTTTTCTCAAAACATTGCAATTCAAATCCTAAAACTAAATACGGGAAAGATTTGTGGTCCCAACAAGACAAAATGTCACCAACTTAAGTGGCTAGAATAGAAAGTTACAGCTTGCATGTAAAGTAGGAATGTACCAGAAAGATCCAACTGAAAGGTTTGACCTGTCTGAACAAATGGAGAAAAGCCTCAGATTGCTGTAAACATCGAACCCCTCTGTGGATCCTATTGTAACACTATTTATAATGAGTCCTAATGAAAACTTACCTTCTAGGTGCCGTAAATTTGATAGGAGAGACTTTCTTGCCTCCCCCCGATAGAAAAAAGGAGAAATATGATGATGATGAGGTCGCTCTCCAACTGTAAATTGGAGACAACTATTATAGAGGTAATCTCTTATAAAACCGGTAAAACTCCCTTCTTTAATTGACTAATAGACATAAGAACTGTGAAAAGGATTATTCTCTGTTCAGAACCAAATATAATACTAAAGTTCTTAAGCTATGCACTTAAGCAAAATATATTAATACAGGAGCTCTGACATGAGCAATGGATTATTCTACCAAGGAGATGTTGGCCAGGGGATCCAAGGCCCCACAAAAGGTAAAGGCTCCCTGCCTCTAAACTGGGATACCTGCAAGAAGAGAGGTGATAAGGCCCTGCTGCCAAAGACCTGGCGCTAACATGGGAAACAATAATATTTTTTTAAAGGAGCTAAGAAGCAGCTGTGGAATTGATGACCCCACAGTCAAGCTGTCTAAAAAGAGCACATGTGCAGTAACAGTTTAGGCATCATATCAGATGGTGTAAATCCAGAATTCCTGTTATTTCCACACAGCTGGTAGCTTAAATAGGTCTGGGGTAGGGATCCTCCAGATCACATGTCATCACCTTACAGTGGCCAATCCTAGACCTCCATGCCATCACATGCCATCCCAATTCATGGACCATCTTCAGAAAAGGAGCATGATGAAAAGCAATCTGACTTGTGACTTCTGAGTGAGTGATAGCAGAAGACAGGGTATGTAAAGTATTTTTGTCTCCCTACTTGTGCAGGGTTGTTTGCCAGAATTTGCTCAAGATAGGTCTGAGCCTAGTATTGCTGTCACACATCTCAGAAGAGATGAAGAAGGTCTTTATTGTTATCAAAGGAAGAATTAAAAACAAAGTTATTACAATCCTGATTATATATATACCAAACACTGGGGCTCTCAAATCCATAAACACAATACTACAGGACTTTAAAACACAGATTAATCCTCACACACTTGTAGTAATGAACTTCAATACCCCAGTGTCTCCATTAGGTAGGTCAGCTGGATAAAAAATAAACAGAAAGACATCATCTGAATTAAATACCATTCACATTCATCAAATGGATATAACAGATATCTTGAAATACTCCACTTAAGCAACAAAGAATATAATTTCTATTCTGCTCCACATGGAACTTCCTCCAAAATTGACCACATACAGGGGCACAAAACAAACCTCAACAAATCTAAAAATAGAAATGATTACCTTCCCTTGAATCTTTGGCTAGGGTCATCAAAGAGATTCCCAAAACTACACAGTCTATTGCCATAGCCCTGATTATCTATCAGAACATGAAGTTAAGATATTATTGCTGAAGAAATGTCACACTTTGGAGACCAGAATTAGAGCAATGGACCTGTTACTGACTAAGAAGCCACCTCCCCTGATGGGTAGCTGTCACAGCTTTGGTGAGCCTTATGTACAGTTCTAAGAGAGAATAGCAATCCATGGTTCAATACCAGCTTTAAGACCAAATAGCCACATTAATGTCCAGCACAGCATACAATATCAGTGTAGTACTGCTGGTTTTATCTTGGGTGCAATAAGTTCCTAACTAATTTGACTTAAACTCACTCAGTGGGAGGAAACTCATGTGTGGTACTCTAAACATAGCCAGATGCACACAGTTGAAGATGTCATAGATCTTAGAGAAATTCCTAAGTTTTTCATATCCCTAGGTTAAGTTAAGATCTTACTGACTGCAAAATAGGTATCCTTACATTTACAGACAAAGATCATAGGCACCACTCAATAAAAAAACTTCATCTGGTAGAAAATAATATTATAGAGTCTCACAACAGGATACATACAGACATTGTGAATTGCTCATGCCTAAATTATGCATCCCCAGTGGAACCTCTACACCTAAGGCTCATGCATCGTAGAACAAGAGGCCGATAGGATATTACCTAACCTCTTTTTTTTATTTTTATTTATTCTTTATGTGTATGAATGTGCTGTCTGCATGCAGGTCTGTGCACCCATGTCATGCAATGCCGTGGAGGTCAGAAGAGGGTCTCAGATTCCCCTGAAACTGGAGTTAAAGACGGTTCTCAGCAGCCATGTGGGTGCTGGGAATCGAACCCGGGTCCTCTGCAAAAGCAGTCAATGCTCTTAACCCCTAGGCCATCTCTCCAGCCCTTACCTAACCTCTTAATTCTCCGTAAGGAAGCTCCCCATGCAACAGGAAGGAAAGAAATCCAAAGAGCTTGAATGGCCAATCTTTGAAGATTAGGAGTCTACAGGGTGAGTCCATGGACAGGTCTCCTATATTCAGCTTCACTCACCCAGGCATCAGAGAACACTGGGGAATAAAGGGAAGAAACACTGCAAGAGCCAGGGAAGTGGTTCAACACCATATGGAACTGAATCCTACAAGCTCCTAGAACCCTGTTCTTATGATCCCAGAGCATCCATGTCAGAATGTTCAAGACCCATGCAAGCTCAATCAGACAAAATTCCAGCGCAGAACTGCAGAAATGGGTGGCAGAAACCCAATCTTAGCTGAAAAAGTTTTGGCAGCTGATTATGGTTGGATGAAGAAGAATGGGCCTTCTTTACAAAAGGAACTCAGGATAAGCTGAGTAGAGCGTGGAAGATGAACTGGCACTGAGGAATGGCCAGGGAGAGTAGTTTTCCACAAAAGACTCTAACTCCAGTTCCAGGGGAATCCAACTCCCTCTTCTGACCTCCGCGGCATTGCACGACACTGGTGCACAGACCTACATGCAGACAGTACATTCATACACATACAGAAATAAAAAATAATAATAAAAAAAGTTTGAAAAGTTATTTATGAAATACACACAAATTCAATAAAATTTTATTTAATAAAGAGAAAGAAAAGCATCACAATTGGTCTCTTATGATTTAAAACTACCATATAAAGAGGTAACGATATCAGGAATTTGTTGAGGAAAACTTGCTTCTTAGTGCTCAAGAATGGAATCTGAGATTTTCATCTTTCCCCTGAGGAGATTTCCCATTCTCATCTGCTCCAAAGAGACATTAGCATTGTATACTACTATCTCCTCATTTAAGACTTAATCTAAGTAGGCCTGTAATTCTTCAGGCCAGGAGACCATTGCACAGAAAACTGATTCAACTGAAGACATTCTAAGGTGATGGGTGGAATAATTTTCTCTTTAATGAGATAATAATGTTGTACTTTGTAGCAGACACTGTCTTGGTGCAGCTGCTTTCAAGGCTTCCCACATAAAGCACTACTAAGCAAGCCTCTTCTTCTGAGGTCTAACACACTAAAAAGCATAATTTTCCATTGATCTACTCTTAGCATTATTTTCTGTAGGATAGTGGACAAAATCCTTAGAATTTGTAGCTTTTGCTACACTCCAAGATTTCCCACATTTTTCTCTGAAGCACTTCTCCCTTTCTGTCATTGAGTTGCTTGCTTGCTTCCTTCGTTGAACATTTTTTCTTAGAGCATAACTAAGAAAAACATAATTGTCTCTCCTCCTATTCTCCATTTCCCTTCTATAGAATATTGCCAAGGTTCACAATTTGATTGTCCTCTTGATTCCTAAGAAAATTATCCTAGAGCTTCATTCCCATTATATTTATAAAATATTCTACTCATGATACTAAGAACCCAAGGAGGAACCCTGGGTTCTCTGACAACAATACCACCCTCTCTAAGGCATGACAGAGATGGGGTGGTGATAAGAAAGAACATGGAGTGAGAATGCGATTTTTATATGAATATATATATATATATAGGGTATAAAAAAGAAATTTTTTTATAAAGTAGATATATATATAGAGAGAGAGAGAGAGAGAGAGAGAGAGAAATAAGTAAAGAACAAGTTTAACCAAATGAAAAATAAGATTAAAAAAGGGACAAGGCTGTTGCCAGAGAGTGAGTGACTGACTTACTCTCATTCTCCTGTAAGCCAAATCCAACCCACAGGATAACCGTCTTGCTTCAGGACTGCCCCATTCTAAAGCTCCACATTTCATATCCAGTCTGCTCAGTTCTAATTAGAATCTGTCCACACAATCAACAAAAGAAATCCATATGACATAATAACAATGAAAAAACACGTGTGCTATGAAGTAGCAAGAAAATATGTCCCACCAAGTTCTAATATACTATAGAAATATTCTACAGTGAGAGCTACCTAGAGAACCAGAACACAGAATTTAAGATTACAATCATAAACAGAATCAAAGAATTCAATGTCTTTAAAGAACACACAAATAACTTAAAGACTGATAGTAATAAACTTCTGAATGAAACTCAAGAAAATAAAATTATACAGCTGGATGAAATGACAGATAAAATTTCAGAATTGAAAAGTAAATTTACAAAAAAGCTACATATATTGAAGAAACTAAGGATGAAATGAAGATTAATTTGGAAAACCCAATAAGCCAATTTGAAGTGATAAAAAGGGAAAGTGTTACCAGCAGAATGAATCAAATGGAAAACACCAGATCAAGTCTGAACAATAAAGAGAAGAATTGGACCAATCAAGCAAAGAATATTTAAAATATAAAAAAGAAGAAAAGGAATAAAGTATGCAGGATATGGAGAACACCACAAAAATATCAAATGTGTTTACCATAGGCACAGAGGAAGGAGAATATCAAGTCAATGGTATTGTTCAGAACCGCAACAGGAATTTAAAAGGAAACTATCTCAAAGTGAGGAAAGACCTATTCATATAGATACAAGAAGCACACAGGGCACAAAATAGGCAGAATCAGATCATAAAATCTGCTTTTTTAAATGAGTGTTGGCCTGGTGGTGTACTTAAATCATCCATGTGGTTAAGTGAGTGGTCTCTCCACTGCAACTTTACAACAATTTGTGGGGATGCTAGCACCCATCATTTGTTTTTCTGGGACTGTGTTACTTCATTTAGCATGATATCTTCTAGTTCCATTCATTTACCTGCAAAGTTCATGATGTCATCTTTCTTTACCTCTGCATAGAACTCCATTGTGTAGGTACCACATTTTCTCTATCCACTCATTAATTGAGAAGCACTTGGGTTAGTTCCAGCTCTTTGCTATTGTGATGAGGGCTGCAATAAACATGGTTGTTCATGCATCTCTTGTGGGTATATACCCAGGAGTTGTATGACTGGGTCAGGTGGCAAACTCATTCTGAGTCTTCTGAGGGTTCTCCACACTGCTTTTCATAGTGGCTATACAAGTTTACATTCTCACCAGCAGTGGAAGAGTGTTCCCCTTTCCCAACAACCTCCCCAGCACTTGGTATTATTTGTTTTCTTGATCCCAGCCATTTTATCTGAGTTAGATGATATCTTAAACTGGTTTTAATTTGCATTTCCTTAATTATTAGTGACTTTGAATAATTTTTAAGATGTTGTTCGGCCATCTCTAATCCCTCACTTGTGAAGTCTCTTTTCAGCTCTTTGCTCCATCTTTTTTTTTTTTTTAAGATTTTTTTAATTTAATTTGTTTCCGTATGTGTATGAATGTACTGTCTGCATGTAGGTTTGTGCACCCATGTCGTGCAATGCTGCAGAGGTCAGAAGAGGGTCTCAGATTCCCCTGGAACTGCAGTTCTCCTGGAATTGGAGTTTCAGACAGTTTTCAGCCACCATGTGAGTGCTGGGGATCGAATCCGGGTCCTCTGTAAGAGCGGTCGGTGCTCTTAATTGCTAGGCCATCTCTCCAGCCCTCTTTGCTCCATCTTTAGAGTGGGTCATTTGTTTTCTTTCTTCCTTGAATTTTGAGTAGTTTATATATTCTGGAAATGAATGCTTTGTCAGATGTGTCTGTGGTGAAGAATTCCTCCCACTCTGTGGGTTTTCTCTTCACTTCCTTGATTGTTTCTTTTGATGTACAGAAGCTTTTGAGTTTAATGAGGTCTCATTTGTCAATTATTGACCTTAATTCTTGTGTAGCTGCTGTCGGATTTAGGAAGTCTTTTCCTATGCCTATGTCTTATAGTTTGCTGCCAAATTTTTCTTCTATCACCTTCAGAGTTTTGGGTTTCACGTTGAGGTCTTTGATCCATCTGGAGGTGACTTTTGTACAGGGCTAGAGGTTGGGCTTTCATTTCATTCTTCTACAAGTGGTGATCTAGTTTTGCCAACACTGCTTGCTGAAGATACTGTCTTTCCTCCATTGTGTCTTCTTGGCCCCCTTGTCAAATATGAGGCGGATGAAATTGTATGTGCTCAAGTTTGGAACTTCAGTTTTGTTCCATTGGTCAACAGATCTCTTTTTGTGCCAATACCAAGCTGTTTTTGTGCTTGGGTTAATTTGTGCCTTGAGGTCTTGGAGAATTATCTTTATAAAGTTTGGTGCACCAGAATTTGGTGCATACATATTCATGGTTGTGAAGTCTTCATGGTCGATTGTTCCTTTGATAAAGATGGCATGACTTTATTTGTCTCCTCTGATTTATTTTACTTTGAAGTCTATTTTATCTCATATTAAAATAGCAACACCTGCTTTCTTTTTGTTACCATGTGATTGGAGTATTTTTTCCATCCTTTCAGTTTAATTTGTTGCCTTTCCTTGAGGGTAAGATGTGTTTCTTGTAGATGGCATATAGATGTGTTCTGTTTCCTAATCCAATCTCCCAGTCTAGGTCTTTTGATTGGGGAATTTAGTCCATTAATATTTAAGGTTATAACTGAAAGATGTGTATTGCTTCCTCAGAACTTTAGAGGATCTGGAATGGAATATTTAGAGACTCTCCTTGGCCCCTGCTCCACCCAAAGCCATGTGAACCTCTGTATCTCCTACTGAAGGCTACAGGAGAAGAAAAGGATCCACTTTTTTTCCAGATTTAAAGGTTGTAACTATGTCTTGTGTTTATGGTAACTGTTCTTCCCTGTGTCTAAGATTCATGTAGTCCTGGGGCTGGAGAGATAGCCTATCGGTTTAGGGCACTGACTGCTATTGCGGAGGACCTGGGTTCAATCTCCAGCACCCACATGGTGGCTAAGAACTGTCTGTAACTCCAATTCCAGGAGAACTCCAGTTCCAGGGGAATCCGAGACCCTCTTCTGATCTCTGCAGCATTGCACGACACAGGTACACAAACCTACATGCAGATAGTACATTCATACACATACAAAAATAAATAAAATTAAAATAAAAAAATTAAAAAATGATTCATGTAGTCTGATTAGTCATGCATTTAAGTTTTTTGTGTGTTTGTAATTCACTCATTGTAATTATCTCATGTTGGTTCTGTCAAAGTGACCACTTCAAGTTTCCATCCTTTATGTGCACAGAATCATTCATTTTTACATGCTAGACTAGATATGCTTGTGCAAACTTTAAAATATGGATATTTAAAAAAATGCATGTAATCTGAAGTCCTGATATTTCCTTTGCTGTCCAAACTCTCTCACAGCACTAGGGAGACAAATGCATGTAGATATCTTGGTCTAGTTGGGTGGAGAACTGATAACAAAATGGGCTGGGCCAACCTGTTTCTTGCCTCCAGGAGTGGGAAAGGGCAACCTGGGATAGCTCATGGGCTTTATTGTGTTCTTTCAGAGATTTACCTACCACCCTGGACTTGAACTGCTGTCCTGCTGGTCTGATCACTTCTGGGAGTTCCCCAGTCAAGTGTGGTGGGCCATGCCTTTAATATTAGTATTCCTTCAATTCCACCACAGCCAAGGTTTAGGTTAAGGTTGGAAATATGGATTTCTGAGCAAAATGGAGTTTATCTGGCCCATCTGATTTTCCACCTCTTATTAAGTTGGAAACCCAGTTAGGGATATTTACTACATTTCTGAAACTGCTCTAAAGTTTTGGTTTTGAAAGTAGTTTGTCATCACATTGTGTCTAACCACAATATTTATTTTATGGAAGTGCTTCTCAGTAGTTCTTTACAACTAAAGGTCAATCTGTTTATGAATGTTGTTATGCCTCATGCTATTAAGAAATGAAATGAGGTGAGAAAAATGTTAGTGAGATATAGAAACGGAGATATTTTTAATAAGGATGTATATGAAGAGGATGAGAAAATCTGTGCAAGTGATAAAAGTCTGAGGAGGTTTGTTATGGCAGGTAAAAGATGAGGCTATATCAATAAGATTAATTTTCTAAGGTCAGTAAACTAGTTTAAGAATCAAAATGTACATCCAATCAAGGTTTGTTTAAGAATATTCAGAGCCGGGTGTGGTGGTGCACACACCTTTGATCCTAGCACTTGGGAGGCAGAGGCAGGCAGATCTTTGTGAGTTCAAGGCCAGCTTGGTCTACAGAGTGAGTTCCAGGACAGCTGGGGCTATAGGGAGACCCT
The DNA here is from genome assembly GCA_009823505.1 of Rhizomys pruinosus. Classification (NCBI taxonomy): domain Eukaryota; kingdom Metazoa; phylum Chordata; class Mammalia; order Rodentia; family Spalacidae; genus Rhizomys; species Rhizomys pruinosus. The sequence continues at coordinate 85,639 of VZQC01006580.1, forward strand.
GTCTCAAAAAGACCAAAAAAAAAAAAAAAAGAGTATTCAGTTTTTGCCCTAGATTTATCTACAACATCACATGGCAATTCAAGGCTTAGTAAAATGATAAGATAGAATTTTTGCTAGCTTTCAGTCCACTCCTGGCTTGCACTGGACTCTGTTCCAGGTTTGGACAAATGGACAAAGATAAATAGTGGGTAACCTATGGCTATTGAAAAATGTACTTTATGTTTCCAGATAATTTGGCTAAAAAAAAACTAGGTTCTATCGTCCTGAACCAGTTGCATGCAGGCCAGAAGAAGATAGTTTTGGATGGGCTTGGTAATCCTTATCAGTTTATTTCCTGTCTTCTGATATGTGGTACAACTCCTGTCTATCTGGGAAAACTATAAATCGGGATAGGGGTTCTGAAGAAGAAAGAGGTTGTTCCTGTTTGTAGTAATTGTAGTGAACAGTTTACAGTTAAGATAAGCGTGAAATTATTTAATTCTGTCTTGTGGGCTATGCCTGCTTAACCTATGGTTTTAAGTCCTTCCTCCAGTCAGTATTATACCAGGCTGCTTGAACTTTTGTCCAAGCCTTATCTAAAATATTATACAGTAATTAAAAGTATTAGACTGGTGTAACTTAGCCTTTCTGAATGGTTAACAACCATACTTAGAGCCCATATCAATTCGGCTGAGGGACTTAAGAAACAACTTTATTTCTTTCCCTCTGAGGTGAACTAAGTCCCAGGGGACTATGTCTGGGGGCATCTCCTGAAATGTTCTGTGATTGTAAGTCACCAGTCCTGCTGGGCAGAGAGGTCTTGGAGATCCACTAATGTGACTTTAGCCAGTGTTCAGTCTATAAAGATGAAACACTGTTCCTGCTTCAAAAGTGAAACGTGGTCCTGTACCACCTGACTTTTCCCTCCAGTGGATGGAACTGGTAAAAGGCAAGAAGAGCCAGAGGCCTCTTCCCCCAAAATCTGAGTGGCCCCTTGAGGACCAGATCCTCAATTGACTTTGAGAAAACAAAACTTGATTAATCTGGGCTAAATGTATGGACTTAAACACCCCAAAGAAAGGTATAACCAAAATATAAGTAATCATTATATTTCCTTTAAAGTTTGAGAGACTGTGCCTCAAAACACTAGATTTTAAGCCATGTAAAGTCATATGAGATCTGTTGTTACCAAATAATAATAAAGTTTCCTCTTTCTATTTAAGCAACTACGTAAGGGAAAACTCACACTGTCACTATAGAAATTTCCTGGAAATCATATCCTGAGTCCAAACCCCATGGCCAAATTAACAAAAGGAGAGGCCCAATAATGAATGCTTCAGAACACCTTGTTGAGAAATTCTAATGGACTTTTAATCTGTTCATTTAATTCACTCTGTCCATCTCTTGGTTCCCTGCCTAGAAAATGTACCTAGAATCTTGCCTTCACAGGCACTGGTCAAGGATTTGTTCTCTCTGTAACTATACTTTAGGGGTCTTTTAGACAGATACACTGAGTAAGAATTCCCCAGGTACCACCCCCATGCCCCTTTCAGCATTTAAGAAATCAGAGCAGTCAGCATCCAGATTCCCTCTTGGCAACTGGAGTAACCTCTTCAGAGGGTAATGTAATAAAATTAGAAGCTAAAAATTGGCTAGGCATTTTAGGCTCAAGACCCCCCAAAGAACCAGCTTCATTCTCAGCTGAGAGACTTGTGGCCTATGCATCCTTAATTCACTTGTCAGATTTATTAACGAGTGGGTAAATTCCATTAAAATCATGGCACTAAAGACACAATACTCCACCACCACCCCCTGCCAGTGGAGATCATTCCATCTTGGAAACACCAACTGTGGCTGACTCTTATGAATTCCTCCCAGGATTTGAAGGTGACAGAATTAGAGGGGGAAATGAAGTAGAGGATTATTGAGATGGAAGATTATAAAAACTCAAGGATAGTATTCTCAGATGACATTGAGCCATTTATCATTAGTCATTCTAGGAATGGCTGATTGGGTTGCTTTGAGTGTTGCCCCTTGATTGGTAACTTTAACAGTGGTGTTAAATAAGTTGATTGGTAATTTTAATTGTGATACTAAACTCTGATTTGCTGTTGTACTTATAAATTCCCTGTAACCTGCATCTCTAAGCTATACTCCTCCCCAGTTGAGTGTTGGCCCAGCATCAGAATTATACCCTCCTTTAAAACTCAAAAAAAAAAAAAAACAAAGAAAGAAAGAAAAGAAAAGAAAATCTTGAATGCAAGGCAGCCAACACTTAAGACTTGGCATAATTGACCTTGAAGCCTCTTCCTGCAGATTAGCTCTCATGGTATTAGTGGACACTTTGTATGCTGCCAAAGGAGGGGATCAATGGTCCTGTCCAGCTGTGTAATCTAATAAACAACAATGAATGGCCCACAAACTCTCTATTGCTACAATAGTGCCACTTTAATTTGAGGAAAAACAACAGCTTTCTAATTGGACTTAAGACCTTCTCAAAGAGAGAGAGAGTACATATTTGGCACTCTATTTATAACCAAATACAAGTGGTTGGAGAGGACATATATCATAGAGAATAAAACCATGTTTTCCGCATTCCTGGAGCAATGCAATTTCTTACTGTATTCTAAACATGCTTCTGTATATAACAGACATATGTATCTCTTAGGATTCATCAAAAAGCTTCTTCTTGCCACAATGTTGACAATGACAGAGTTTCATAACTGGTCAAAAATAGAGAATGTGTCTGTGAGGTGTTCAGCACTAAGTGATTCAACTATAATGCAAAGTCTATAGACTTTGGTATCACAGAAGAACAAGAAGTGGAGAGAATATTAATACTTCTCTCTATTGTCATTAGAGATGTTTCCTCACAAAACAGATGGCAATCTACCCGGATAAACACAACTGCCTAAAGTGCAGAGAAGAAACTGCAGAGTTTGTGTCCTGGGGCAGGACACCTATATCAAATACCTGCCACACAGGGCTAAGAAACCATTGTCGAAGAGGGAGACAGAAAGACTGTAAGAGCCAGGGGTCATGGAAGACCCCAAGGATTTACTTTTCCAGATAGACATGAAGATATTAATAAAACCTTACAGTAATGGTGACAGAATATAAATGGCCCATGAAAGTTCAAACTAGACAAAAATCCTTCATAGAAAGAAAAATAGTAAAACTGGTGGGGGATGGTTGCTGATAAGTGTGGGACTATAAATATCATCAAGATATACAGTATGAAGCTTGCAAAAATCAATTATAAAGACTGATGAGAAGACAGAGTGATGGATGAACACATGCCAATCTCTGGTCTCTTCACTAACAGACGTATGCATAAATGCACAACAAACACTGTCACATATTTAAAATGAGACATAGAGATGAGAAATAGAGCAGAGACAGAGAGGAGGATGGAGGTAGAGAGAGACAGGAGAGAGAGAGAGAGAGAGAGAGAGAGAGAGAGAAAAACACACACACACACAGAGAGAGAGAGAGAGAGAGAGAGAGAGAGAGAGAGAGAGAGGGAGGGAGGTAGAGAGAGACAGGACAGAGAGTCAGAGAGAAAGAGAGAAAAACACAGAGAGAGAGAGAGAGAGAGAGATGGGGAGGTGAGAGAGATGGACAGGCAGAAGGAGTCAAAAGAGAAAGAGAGAAAAA
>VZQC01006580.1:94298-110992 GCA_009823505.1 Rhizomys pruinosus
AACAGATTTTTAAAGGGCATGAATAGTAAACATAGTATACTTAGAAAGGCCAAAGATAGATGGTTAGAATATGTTCAAATTATTGACTTAACTGGGAACATTTAAAAATCGTTTTCCATAGTGCAGGAGAGAGAGTTCTGCAGTTAGGAGCACTAGGTGCTCTTGCAAAGGACAAGGGGATCAACCCCCTGTGCCCACATGTGCTGACAGCTGTTCATAAGTTCAGATCAAGGCCATATGATGCCCTTTTCTTGCCTCAGGGGCATTCCGAGACATGGGTTCTCTTACATGCAGGGAAAACGTTCATGCACATAAAGCAAAATAAAAAATAAATCAAATATACTTTCTACACTTATTTTCTTTAAATAAAGTGATTATCTTGTATTTTATTAGCTATTCATTCAGATCAATGTGAGAAAATTATATTTTCTCAATGGTATAGAATATTATTTGTTAATAAGAATCTCAAAAATCCTGAGCTTATGCATATTAACAAAATATTATTTTAAGTTTTACTATTTTAATATATTTTGAAAATGTAACCTGTATTGGTATGGAATAACTGAGTAGACTTCAGGTAAAAGCTCTGTTCTGATTTAAGTGCCTAATTTTACAAGTGCCATTTAGCATTTCCATATCCAGAATGAATGCATTTTTTCCTTGCATTTAATGTGGCCTATTGGAATTTGAACAAAGATATATGCTACTAAAGGTTGGAAAGTTGGATTTAGTTTTTGATGCACAATTTCAGTGTTTCTCAGAAAGAATCATTTTAACACAACAGGAATCCAGTCTCTATTTACTGAAGAACACAATTTAACTGCAATCTTTAAAACAAAAGTGTTTCCATGTCAACAGAAAATCATATTAGCTATAGCTGACACCTGTTAAAATATAATTTCTGTTTCTCTATGTGTGTTTTGGAACATTTGAAAATAAGAAAATAATTTTATTGTTGTTGAAGGTCTGAATATTAATAAGATTTTGTGCTGCAAAATACAGGTATAAAGTAATAGACCTGTATATTACTCATCCAAGTGAATCTACATTTTCATTAAACATGATATAATCTGAATTCTAAACAATTATTAATAAAGAAAAAATATATACATAATGTTATCATGCATGTGTGTATGTTTGTGTCCTTGTGTATGTGTTTGCTTCATGTGGGTGAACATGTATGGATGTGTGTGCACCTGTGTGTGTGTGTGTGTGTGTGTGTGTGTGTGTGTGTGTGTGTGAATAGTAAGAGAGAGAATGATTTTCATTGTCATTTTTAAGGCATTACCATTTTGTTTAGCAAGGGTCTCTCACTGCCAAAGAGATTACTAAATCTGCTAGTCTGGCTGTTCAGCAAACCCTGGGAATCCAATTGCATCCACCTCACCATTACAATCTCCCATACCTAGGCTATTTTTTGACATTGGTATTGAGAATCCAACAAGGTCCCTGTATTTACCTGGGGAGCAATTCACCAACTGATCTGTCCCTGTCAGCCCTATTACTATCATATTAATTTTTTATATTACTTAAAAATTTCATCTAAGTACACAAAGCATTTTGCTCATATCTGTTATAACTACCTTCTTGGATCCCTTCCCACTCCAGATAAACCTCTCTTGCCAATCACACTTTATTCTACTTTAGTATCTTTTTCGAGTAGGTGAAAAAAATGCACGTGAGCCCGTGTGTGTGTGTGTGTGTGTGTGTGTGTGTGTGTGTGCACTTACCTGTGTGAGAATGTGTCCTACTTGGTCTAATTATACTGAATTAAAACAGTTTGCTTGCATGAGCATAAGTAATAAGTTACTTACTGGATCATGGGCAAATTACACATGGTTATACTGCTGAAGAAAATGATTAATTCTTCTCCAGTCGACACTAACTGCCAAAACCTCCTCAGGGAACAGTGAGGTCTCATATAACCTTTTTAAATAAATGGTTAGATGTTAATGGCCTTCATCTTGTGCATGTCTTGTGCAGGTTACCAGAGATTCCATTATTTTATTGAATTTTTGGGCACCCCATACAACACATCTTAATAATTTTTAATAAAATATTTTATTGGTGTTTTGTGTATTTCATACATCATTTCTCAGTCTAATGTAGATACATTCCCTTTTCCATGCACCCCCACCCACCCAACTCCAACTTATGCATTCTGCCATAAATGTCTTGCATCTTTTTCTCAGTCTTTTAAAGGTTTTCTTTGCAGAGGTTTGTTGTTTGGGCAGAAGTTAACTGTTTCAGGCAGTTCTTTGACCCAGTCTTTTTGTCGTTGTTCCCTCCCATTTGTATTACTCCAAAATGTGCATATCTATATCTATATATCTATATCTATATATATATCATATATACCAAAATTAGGACCTCTGAAAATAAACTAATTCCAAAATACGTTTAGGCGTTCACAATTTTCCTTTTAATTTTATATTACTCTAAAATATGAATGCATACCCTTCACCCATATACCACAATTACAAAGTTTGAAAATAAGTGGTAAGTTAATTCTAGAGCCCCTTAAAGGATTCGCATAACAGCACAGTTGCCTTCATATAAAAGGTAATATATCATTAACTTTGCTCAGCTTGCATTTCAAGTAGGTACTTGGTGTTGGTGTTAGCATACACAAATGAGGGATACCATTTGGCATTTGTTTTTCTGGGACTGTGTTACTTCACTTAGCATAATAGCTTTGACTTCCATCCATTTACCTACAAAGTTCATGATGTCATCTTTCTTTGATGCTGTATAGAACCTCATTGTGTAGATGTACCACATTTTCTCTATCCATTCATTAGTTGAGGGGCACTTGGCCTGCTTCCAGCTCTTTGCTATTGTAAAGAAGGCTGCAATAAACAGGGATATGCATGTATCTCTCCATTAGGATGGGTCTTATGGGTATATACCCAGGAGTGGTATGACCGGTCAGGTTGTAGCCTTATTTTCAGTTTCTTAAGAGTTCTCCACCCTGCTTTCCATAGGAGTTGCATGAGTTTGCATTCTCACCAGCAGTGGATGCGTGCTCCCCTTTCCTCACAACCTTTCCAGTATTTGGTATCCTTTGTTTTCTGGATCATAGCCAGTCTTATGGGATTAAGATGAAATCTTAAGTTGGTATTAATTTGAATTTCCTTAATTATTAGCGATGTTGAACACTTTTAAAGGTATTTCTCAGCCATCTTTACTTCATTTGTGAAATCTCCATTCAGCTCTTTTTTTAAAAAAAAAATTTTTATTAATTTTATTTCTTTCTATGTATGAATGTACTGTCTGCATGCAAGTTTGTGCACCCGTGTCGTGCAATGCCACGGAGGTCAGAAGGGTGTCGAATTCCCCTGGAACTGGAGTTCTCCTGGAATTGGAGTTTCAGACGGTTCTCGGCTGCCATGTGGGTGCTGGGGATTGAACCCCGGTCTTCTGTAAGAGCGGTCGGCGCTCTTAACCGCTAGGCCATCCGTTCAGCTCTTTACTCCATCTTTTGAGTGGGTCATTTTTTTTTTCTTCCTCCTTTGTTTTTTGAGTAGTTTATGCACTCTGCATGTTAATGTTCTATCAGATGTATCACTGGTGAAGGTTTCCTCCCACTCTGTGGGTTTTCTCTTCACTTCCTTGATTCTTTCTTTCACTGTACAGAAACTCTTGACTTTAATAAAGTCTGATGTGTCAGTTGTTGACCTTATTTTCACTCATCTGCTGTCTGACTTGTAGGTTATGTCTTGTAGGTTACTACAAACGTTTTCTTCAAACATTTTCAGAATTTTGGGTTTCACATTGAGGTCTTTGATCTATTTGGAGCTGATTGTTGTACAGGGTGAGAGGTAGGGGTTTAGTTTTATTCTTCTCCAAGTGGTGATCCAGTTTTGCCAACAGCATTTGCTGAAGATGCTGTCTTTCCACCATAGAGCCTTCTTGGGCCCTTTGTTGACCATAGGATAGCCGAAATTGGATGTGTTCATGTTTGGATCTTCAATTTTGTTCCATTGAACTATGGGCCTGTTGTGTGGCTGCTTTATGACTATAGCCCTGTAATATACTTTGAAGTCTGGTCTGGCAATCCCCCCTGTATTGCTCTTTTTGTTCAGGGTTGCTTTGGCTATCCTGAATCTTTTGTTTCTCCATATGAACTTTAGGCTTTTTTTTCTAGGTCTGTGAAGAAACTTGTAGGAATTCTAATTGGATTGCATTGAATCTGTATATTACTTTGGGCAAGATGGTCATTGTTACTATATTGATTCTTCCAATCCATGAGGATGGGAGTTTCTTATATTTTCTAGTATCTTCTACAATCTCCTTTTTGCAGAATTTTAAATTTTCTTTGCAGAGATCTTTAGTGTGTTTGGTCAGGTTTGTTCCTAGATAATTTATTTTTTTGGAGGCTATTTGAGTAGGAAAGCCTCCTTGTATTCCTTCTCCAAACCTTGTTATTGGCATAAAGAAAGGCTACCAATTTTTCTAAGTTAATTCTGTATCCTGCCACTTTACTGAACAAGTTGATGGTTTCCAGAAGTTTTCTGGTGGAGTTTTTGCCATCTCTTAGGTAAACTATCATGTCATCTGAAAAAAGGGATAGTTTGACTTCCTCTTTTGGAATTAGTACTCCTCTAATTTCCTTTCCTAGTTTTATTGCTCTCAGGAGCATTTCCAGCATTATATTGAAAAGGATTGGGGATAGGGAGCAGCCTTGCCAGCTTCCTGACTTTAGGGATAACACTTCCAGTTTTTCCCCATTCAAGATAATGCTGGCCATGGGTTTGTTTTATATAGCTTTAATTATGTTGAGGAATGATCCCCCAATCCATTTCCCTCCAGGACTTTAAACATGAAGGCATGCTGAATATTGTCGAAGGCATTTTCTGCATCGATTGAGTTGACCCTGTGGTTTTTGTCTTTCAGACCATTTATGTACTTTATGACATTTATTGATTTACATATGTTGAAGCATCCCTGCATCTCTTGTATGAATCCAGCTTGGTCATGGTGGATGATCATTTTGATATGTGTCTGTGTGTGGTTTGCAAGTATTTTGTTGAGAATTTTTGCACCTATGTTCATTAACGGAATGGGTCTATAGTTTTCTTCTTTTGGTTGTATCTTTCCCTGGTTTTGGTATTAGAGTGATGTTGGCTTCATAGAAGGAATTTGGGACATTTCCTTCTGTTTCTATCATCTTGAATAATTTACATAGTGGTGGCTGTAGATCTTCATTAAATGTCTTAAGAATTCTTCCATGATTCCAACTGGACCTGGGCTTTTTTTAGTTGGGAAGTTTTTGTATGTTTGTTCATTTGTTGTTGTTGTTGTTGTTGTTGTTGTTGTTGTTGTTTTGGGGGGTATTTTTGAGACAGGGGATCGCTTTAGTCTCAGCTGGCCTAGAGCTCCCTCTGTAGACCAGGCTGGCCTTGAACTCACAAATATCCGCCTGCCTCTGCCCCCCAAGTGCTGGGATTAAAAGCCTGTGCCATCACACCCAGCATGTGAGGTATTTTTTTTTTATTATTATTACAGTTTCAATTTCCTCCTTTATTATGGGTCTATTTAAGCTGTTGGTCTCTTTCCAGTTAAGTCTTGGTGGATTCCATGCTTTCAGACACTCATCCATTTCTCTTATATTTTCAAATTTAGTAGAGTATAAGTTTTTGAAGTATTCCTGTAAGATTGTCTGAATCTTTTCACTGTCTGTTTTGATGTTTCCCTTTTTATCTCTGTGATGATTAATCCTGGGTGTCAACTTGACTAGACTAAGGATGAACAAATAAGAGAAAAAGGATCTTCAGATTGGATTACCTCAAGCTGGATGGCCCATCCCAAATGTGGGCATTACCTTCTGCCAGCAGGCAGTATAAAAGGCCATGGCAGAGTGAGCTGGTCCCTTTTTTCCTGTGGCTTGCCTCTCTCTTACTAGTGAGTTTGTCATGCTGCTGTGATCAACCCTTCGGATCCCAGTATGTACTGAGACCGGCAGATCTCTTGGAATCCATAGGGCCTTCAGCACCAGATTGGGACTACTGAGACATCCAGCCTTGTGGACTGACCAGTTCCCTGGATTCTCAGCCTCTCCAGTGCAGAGCGGCTATTGTTGGACTCCTGGAGCTCTGTCACATGAGCAAATCAATAAATTTGTATATAGCTATATATTGGTTCTATTGATTCTGCTTCTTTAGAGAACCCTGACTAATACAATATCTAATTTAGTTATTTTGGAGTTGTTCTTTCCTTCTTTTAGTCAAGTGGGCTAGATCTCTATTTTTTTCTTTTTCTTTTTTTTTTTGGTTCTTTTGCATTTTTTTTTTTTTTCCGTGCTGCGTGTAGTACCTTTTTTCGCCTCTTCATTATGTCCCCTTCAGTTGGCGGCCGCTATCCCGGTTCCAGGCCTTCCCAGCCCCCACCCCCCCCCCTCCCCTCCCCGCACCCCACCCAGATCATGCACTCTACCATAAATGTCCTGCATCTTTCTCTGTTTATTTGTTTTTTTTTTTTTGTTTTGTTTTGTTTTGGATTTTTTTCTCTTTTTTCTTCCCCCTCCGTGGCTCCTTGTGTGCGTCCCCGCCCCCTTCACTGTCCCCCCCTTTTTGCCCAGCCGTTTGTAGCCCCCCCCCCCCCCCCACGCTTTTTTTTTTTTTTTTTTTTGCGGGGGGGGGGGGTTGTCTGTTCCCTCCCTTTGCTCCCCTGCGTGTCCCTGCCTCTCTATGTGGTAGTTTTTCCCCCATTCCCCCACCCCCATCCCGGACATGCCCTTCTACCACGCCCCCCCTCTTCCACAGATTGGGTTCCCAGAGGCTTAGAAAAGGGGCAACAGGTGGATGAGAAGCAAAACTGCCTACTTTCTCTGGAGCTGATGCTTGGTCTTTAGTCAATATCGGGCCTGTTTGCGGTCTTTCATGGCGGCCACTTGTCCCAGGCATAACCGTGCGATCCCACTAAGGAAGCACATTCAATTAGATATATAGGTATATAAAAACAAGTAATAATATATAGGGCCTTTCAATCCCCTATGAAGCACTGTAAGTAGATATATATGGTATTTAAACAGTATTATTTGTTATCGTAGGTTACTTTGTATAGACACGTGTTTGGATGGTAGGGTTAATCCCTGAATTACGTTTCTTTTTCTTTCGTCGTGTTAAGTAGGAAAGGGTCTTCCTGTGGTGGTATAACATCTCCTAACAATTGGAGGATGTAAGCTTGTGGCCCATGGGTTATTCCTCCAAGGAGAGAGCTAAAAAAAGCCAATTAGATTTGGCATACACAGGCACATGGCTGCCACGACTGCTGCAATTTTTCCAGTCAGGTGAGGTGTGGCTTGTGCTGACGGAGGAGTCTTGCTGACTCAAGGAAACCTATATTTGCTTCATTGAGTAGTGGCCTTTGGGTAACACTCTCTGGCATTCCAGAGACAATCCGTACACTTGCAAGTGCAGTGTCCCTACATCTTTCCCATGTTATCATCAGGTCTTCAACAGCAGGGCTTATCACACTCACCATCTCTTCCTTGTCAGATATCCGAGTTTGAAGGCACAGGGGCCTTTAACCTTTTGGTGGGCTTGGCTCCCCCCTGACCAACAGCTCCTTGGTAGAAAAATCCATTGTTGATGTCAGACTCCTGTATTTCAAAATTTTGCTTAGTACATCGCTTAAGGAGACTAGTACAGTATTTGGTTCTGAATAGAGATAATCCTTTTCACAATTTCTGTATCCATTTAGTCAATTAAAGAAGCATTTAACCGAATTTTACAAGAGAATACCTCTATAACAACTGGCTCCAATCTACAGCTGGAGAACGACCATCATCATCATCAATTTTCTCCTTATTCTATGGTGACGGGGAGGTTAAGAAAGTCTCTTGGAATTAAAACCTTTGTGGCACCTAAAGGGTAAGTTTCATTAGAATCATTATAAATAGTTGTTACTAGAAGGATCCACAGAGGGCCCTGATGTCTGCAGCAATCTTCAATGCCCAGAGGAGTCAAAATCCGGTCTGCTGGCACGTTCTCTGGGACAAGTCCTACTCCACTGCTAAACTGCATTTTTATCTTTCTCAGGTCCATTAAGTTTGGTGATTCTCTGGCCGGTTTTGAAAACATACAAATCCGTTCCCGTAGTTAGTTTTTAAGATTTGATTGCAAGGTTTTTTTTGACAAAAATTTCACATCTATGTATAGCCCCCCCCTTTTTTAAATTTTTAGGTTTTTAATTTGGGACCCATGAGTCTCAAAAAAAAACAGTTGTATTAGACATACCTAAGGGTGGAGCAAAGGCACAGATTCAATCAAAAATTCACATGCTGTTTTGGGGTATTGTATGTTGATAATTTGGGAAACAAACTTTATTTTAAATTAAATCATCCTATAGTGAAAGAGAATGCTACCAGTGATACTATAGGACAGCAAAATTAGAGAGAACATTGGTTCTTGCCAATCCCAAAGTAATTGTTATACAGTTTTTTAATTAAAGCTAATGTTGACAACAGCAATTTATATCACACCTAAACTCAGATGCATTAAACCATTTTTTTATCAACCTTTAACCCAGTGGTTTGTTTAAAATATACCATATTTAAAATTTGACTAAATCCTAAAGACTGCTCTTGGATTCTATTTGTTTTTTTTTTTTTTTGTATTATTCTCGGGTGTGTCTATTTAATTGATTTCCACTCTGATTTTTGTTAGTTTTTCCTGTCTCCAGTTTTCTGATTCATTTTGTTGCTGCCTCTCAAGTGTTATTATTTGTTGTAATTTTATGTATTTTTGTATGTGTAATGAGTGTATGTCTGCATGTAGGTTTTTGCAACCGGTGTTGTGCAATGCCGCGGAGGTCAAAGAGGGTGTCGGATTCCCCTGGAAGCGGAGCTCTCCTGGAATGTGGGAGTTAACAGATGGTTCTCTCAGACCGCATGTGGTGTTGGGAGATCCAACCCCCGGGTCCTCCTGCAAACATTCGTCACACTTTTTTTTTTTTTTTTAAATTATTTTTTTTTATGTATCTTTTGGTGCATTTCATTGCAATACCTTGTTTTCCAATTCATTTCAGCCGTATTTTTTCCCGTTCCCCCTCCCCCCCACACCCACCCCAATCCCAGATCACATGCATTCTGCTATAACTGTCCTGCATCTTTCTCCTCAGTTTTTTTTTTTTTTCATTTTTAGCTATAAGTGATAATCCATGAGTACAAGCATCCTTCATGCAAAACCTATCTGCAGGCTGTTGTGCCCAAACACAGCCCCACCATCCAGTGGGGGGTGACAGGTTGTTTGTTTAATCAAGTTGATCAAATGAGTGTCTGTCCAGACTACATTGCTGTAGTTTCACCATTCACCCCAATCGCAGCCCTTACATTCTACCACGCCCCCTCTTCCGCAGGTTGTTCCCTAGGCTTAGAAAAGGGTCACTCTTAAACTCTAGGACATCTCTCCAGCTCCTCAAGTGTTTTTAGTTGCAGTGTTAAGTAACTTATTTATGCTCTTTCTCTTTTCTTAATGTAGGTACTAGGGCTATGAATTTCACTCTCAGGACTGCTTTTAAGGTGTCCCAAAAGTTTTGCTGTGTTGTATCATACCTTTTATTTAGGGCCAAGAATGTCTTTATTTCTTTCTTTATTTCCCCTTTGACCCATTTATTATTCAGCAGTGTGTTGTTTAGACTCCATGTGCCCTTGTAGCTACTAGGGCTCTTTCTGGTGTTGATATTAAACTTTATTGCACTGTGGTCTGATAAGATGCATGAAATTATTTCTTTTTTTTTTTATTTGCTGAGCTTTGCTTTGTGCTCCAATATATGGTTGATTTGGGAGAATGTTTTATGGGGTGCTGAGTAGAAAGAATATTCTTTGTTGTTTGGGTGGACTATTTGGTAGATGCCTTTTAGGTACATTTGGTGTACTATATTGTTCAGTTCAGATGCCTCTCTGTTTATTCCTTGTCCAGTTGACCTGTCCAATGTGCTAAGTGGAGTATTGAAGTCTAGCACTATTAATGTGGAGTGATTCATCTGTGTCTCTGATCTCACAAATATATATATATTTGATTGATCCTTTGATAAGGATGTAATGACCCTCTTCATCTTTTCTAATTAGTTTTACTTTGAAATTCTATTTTGTCTGATATTAAAATAGCAACTCATGCTTGCTTTTTGGTGCCATTTGCTTGACATATTTTGCTTTCCTATCCTTTCACCTTAAGATGGTACCTGTCCTTGAAGGTGAGGTGTGTTTCTTGTAGACACCAGAAAGATGGATTCAATTTCTTTAATCCATTCTCCCAGTCTGTGTCTCTTGTTTGGGAGTTTATACCATTAATATTTAGGGTTTATATTGAGAAATGTATATTGCTTCCCTTCAGTTTATTTTCTGTTGCATTTTTGGTCTATGTTTGTACCTTCATTAATTACTCTCTCATGCCAGTTGGGGATAGCTGCTCCTTTCCTCTGTCCTCTGAACTGCTTCAAGTATTTTCTGGAAGGTTGGTTTTCTAGACTTGTATTCCTTCATCTTATTTATGTTATGGAATATTTTCCTTTCTTCTATGATTATAATTGACATTTTGGCTGGGTAGAATTACCTGGGATGGCATCTGTAGTCATTTAGTACTGAGAATACTTTGGTCTAAGCTCTTCTGGCTTTCATCATTCATGTTGAAAAGTCAGCTGTAATTCTGCTGGGTTTTCCTTTATATGTAACTCATTGTTTTTCTCTTGTGGATTTCAGTATTATGACTTTATTTTGATCATCTAAAGTTTTGATTATGATATGGTGGCGTGGGGAGTTTCTTTTCTGATCTTATCTATTTGGTGTTCTATGTGCTTCTTGTATTTGTATGGGTGTGTTTTTTTTTTTCAATTTGGGGAAATTTTCTTCTATAATTCAGTTGAAGATCTGGTCCACACCATTATCCTGGGGATTCTTCTCTTTCCTCTATACCTGTGATGCAGAGGTTTGGTCACTTCATGGTGTCCCACATTTCCTGATTATTCCACCCTTGGGTTTTTTGTTTGTTTGTTTTTGTTTTGCTTTGTTTTGTTTTATTTTTCATTGGTTGAACTCTTCAGTTCTTCCATGTTATCTACTAGGGTAGATATTCTATTTTCTGCTTCTTCCATTCTGTTACTGACACTTTCTCTTGGCCTTTCCTGTTGACTGGATGATTGTTGGATTTCCTTTTTCTTTTTTTTTTTATTTCTATTTATTTTTATTTTTTTAATTTTTTTATTAATTTTATTTATTTATGTATGTGTATGAATGTACTGTCTGCATGCAAGTTTGTGCACCTGTATCGTGAATATTTTTTATTTTTTATTTTATTTTATTTTTATTTATGTGTATGAATGTACTTTCTGCATGTAGGTTTGTGCACCCATGTCGTGCAATGCCGTGAAGGTCAGAAGAGGGTGTTGGATTCCCCTGGAACTGGAGTTCTCCTGGAATTGGAGTTACAGACAGTTCTCAGCCGCCATGTGGGTGCTGGGGATCAAACCTGGCTCCTCTGCAAGAGTGGTTGGCACCACTCTTAACCGCTAGACCATCTCTCCAGCCCCTGGATTTCCTTTTTCATTTCAGCATGAGATTCCTTTAGTACTTCCATTTCCTTCTGGAGTTGACCATTCTTCCCTCTAAGTTTTTCGGTTTCCTTCCTTAATTCAGCTTGATATTTTTTTTTTTCACCAATTCCATTTCCTTCCAGTGTTGGTCACTCTCTCCCCTTTAGGTCATTGATTTCTTTCAGTATATCTATGATTGTTCATTTTAAGATCTGTGTCCTGGGTTACCTCCAGGGAGATATCATTGTTGGTGTCCCTTAGAGTTTGCTGGAGATTTCTTATTTGCTTTTCTCATGTTGTTCATTTTTTGCCTTGTGCTTTTGTCATGTGGATTTGATTCATTTTGTATGTAATCTGATGTGAAATTCAGGTGTTTCTTCCTTGTGATGTAGGCCTGTTCCTTTAGTTTGGGGGGAGGAGGGGTGGATTGCTTTGGCCCAGGTACAGGCAAAATGGCTGCTGCCGCAGTGTCCCTGAAGACCCGAGTTCAGTTCTCAGCCTGGTGGACTAGCTCTTATCCGGCTTGGCCTGCCGTGGTTATTACCAATTTTTAGACCTTCGTCATCTACATCCCTCCAAAGCCCCCCCCCACTGTATTTCATGCATTCTGTCATATATGTTAAGTATTATCTATTCATGCTTTTGTACCCACATGTCCTTCAGTGCTAGTTCATTCACTGGAGTTTATTCAGCCTATCTAGAGACTCTTGTTCACCCAGTAGTAAGTAATCACTTGCAAATAGTCCTTTGGCTATTATTGAGGCTTGACTGCCCATTTCCTAAGTTCCATGCTGGGTTTTTGTTGAGTCTTCATGAGTCTTGTGCAAGCTACCACTATTGCTACAACTTCATATGAGCAAGTTACTAAAGTTCTGGAATACTAATCCTTTATTTTCATGCACCAATCCTGGCTCTTACAGTCTCTCCTCCTCCTCCACAATGGTCCTGAGACATAGGTGGGTGACATTTAATACAGGAGTCCTATTTAGGGAAACACAGTCTGCAGTCTCTTATGCTCTTCATCTTGGTCAGTTGTGGACTTATGTGAGAAATAAGGTAATTAGATATCATACATAATCTTACTGTGTTTAAATCGACCATAGATTCCTTCAAGTAAATTAACTTTTTGTATAGAAGAATACGTATTTATTATTTTATGGCCCAAAAGAACTTCCAAGTTGGTCAGCAGGAAGCAACAAGGTAGAAAAGTCTAATGGTTAAAAATAAATGAAGAATAAGAATAATATCAATAAAATAAATGAAGTGTTGTTTCTGAAATGTTTAAGATATATTTTAGAGAAAGTGACAAAATGTTTACCTTTTTGTTTTTTGTTTTTTTACAAGTATATACACAAGGTAGTGCATGCAGCCTAATCTCAACTACTAAATAACATGGAAACCACAAGGGGATACTAACTGGACACTCTAACAGCTTAATTAAAAGATAGAGAGACACAAATGAACACATTTACCATTTACATGGGGAGTGAAAGCATAAAGAGGATGAGAAGGCTGCAATTTTGACAGCATAATATTCTTGTTTTTATTTTAATGTAATCTGATACTAAAGACAGGAAAACAGATGAGCATATGAAGGCATATTGAATCACTATATTTGGGAATTTCAAGTTGTTTAGTAAAGTGCATAGCATTATTAGGACATACAGGATTATCTACATTTGTATGCTAAAATATGGAGTTTGGATTTTATTTTTAGAAATTCTAGATTTCCAAGAATTTAAATTCTTATTTTAAACAGAATTGTAAATTGAGTAAAAACATAACATTTTTTAATCAGCTTTTTAATAAGAAAATTCTTCTCAATACATTATTGCAACAATTGACAGTATTTGAATATGAATTTTATATTAAACAGCAGTGTTTAGATAATGAAATTCTCACTGAATCCTATGAGACAGAGTGATGAATAATTGTGACATGTGCATTTTTTCTCTCAAAGTATTATCAAATAATAACAATAACTATAATCTATGTATATTTGAATACAGAGTAAGAAATAAGATATTCCAAATTATTGCTTACAGATGAATCATATGTACTAAATTTTAAAAAAAAGGAAAAATCTTACAGTTATTTCAGATTATAAAATATTTTCATTCAGTATTTACTAGACTATTAAGAAGCAGTTTATATTTATGCAGACAAAGAAAATGTCAGTATTCTACATTATTCATAAGTATGTTTGGGAAAGACATAAAAATGAATGATGCTTTTAGAAACCTGTAATTTTCATATTATGTTTAGGTTGCTGAATTGTATATCTCATTGTGATAACACACTTTTCAAATCAGGGTAGCATACTTGGAACCATTTTTTAAACTGACTTTTGGATCAACAAAAATTCCATTTAAGGTTTATAGAGCTTTGAGTAAGCAAATTTGGCTTTTAACTGAAAAACCACGGACATTGTCTATGTAATCTTAAAACATGACATCACTTGAAAGAAATGTTTTAATATGATAGCAGTAATAAATATGTAAAATTACTTTGAAAGTTGCCTTTTCTTATTTGCAATATGAAAGATAGAAACTTTTCAATAAATTAAAGTCACCTTTTCCTGCTAAAACCCACTATAAACTTAATTACATTTTGAAAGTATAATGTTAGTGCAGTAGTAAGTGAATTCAATAAATACTCAATATGATTAAGCTTTCTTTTTCTAACCCACTTTATTTTAAATCTTAATTTTATTTTAAAGGAAAAAAGTAAACACCGATATCATAGAAACCAACCTCGGTTACTTACTGTTTTATGTTTAAAATTTTTCTAACTGAGCCAAGTGTATAGGTGATGATACAGTGTATGGATAAGGANATATATATATTAGAGCCAAATAGCACACATTTGCTACAAAAACTTCCAAAGACCCTGAATAAAAGGTGCAGCTTATTCTAAACTGACAAAAATCGGCATCAACACCAGCAACAACAATTCACATACATACAAAGACACACACTCAAACACAATGTGGTAATATACTAGTATAAGTGCCATAGTAATGCTGAAAATATCCTAAAGATTTTTATATGGATATTCTCTGTAACTAGAATGGAAGGAATCCTTGGTGGTTTTGATAAACAGCTTCACTGAACGTAGTAGAAGTGAAACATTCATGCAAACTGTTTTATCCTAATGAGAGTCCACTGAATTTAGTACATTTTTAATGCATCACAATGCAGAGTCAAGTTACCAGTTAGTGATAAACATCTCTGTGTCCTACAAAACGCAGTGTGGCTATCTGGATCAGTACATGATCTGAATTTGGAATATTAGTGCTAAAGTCTTGTTCTATAGTTGCTATTTTTACTTATTTTTTTTTAAACTGCAAGTCTTCCAAGATGCATAATAATAGGAAAAAGAGTAAAAATGAGATAATGAAATCATACTTCTAATAAGTGTATAAGTATCCTTGACTCCATAATTTGATTCACTCTAAGACTTTATTAATCATAATTTGGAGATAATTAATGTAGGGGTTTCCGTAGCATAACAAAATGAAGTGTTTTACAGAAGTTTACTGCCAAAAGCAGAGAAATTGTGTCGTCATACTCTCATTCTTGTTCTTGGCCGATACCCAGAGCTCTTGTTCTTCAAAGAACCACAACAAGGGCACTTCTCATAAAAAAAAATGTTTACTTGCAACAGATGGTGGATACTTTTACAAAGTCCCACCATTGGTCAAATACATAAAATAAGAAAATAAGTACCTGTGAGGTGTCCTGCCAGTGATACATCTGCAATTCAACTTCTATAATTAAGACTCAGGTAACCTCATAGAAGTTTGAGCAGAAAGAATTTAAGAGCCAGAGAATCAAGACACCTGCTAGTAGTTAATGCATTCTGGACATGAAACTATACCTGTTACATCTCTATAATATGATAACCTCAAAAGACTTAGCTGATTACAAAACTAGTTGAGACAGGTGTGATGACACAGACCTTTAATACTAGCACTCTGGAAGCAGAAGCAGGGTATCTCTATGAGACAGAGGTTATGCTGCTCAAGTTCTGGGCCTGCTGGGGATACAGGAAATACATTTCCGAAAACCCCCAAAAAACTAACAACAAAAACAACCACAAAACCAAAAAGTAGTTGACATGCCAATGCCATTGTGGACTGAGGGAAATTTCACATAGTCCTACCTCAAAATAAAGAGCTGGGGACATTCAGTAGGTCCTCAAAATTAGTTTACTCCAGGGACTAGCTTCCTGAGAGATTGTCTAATCCTAAATCATGTGAGCAGCATTGTAGGGCACATGAGAAGAGTTGGGGAGGACTGGGAGGGTTAGAAATAATGCAAATAATACTCATGTTTAATAAAAACTGATAGAAGTGGTTAAATTTTGATGTTTTTATGAAATCAAAACATATAAAGTGTGAAGATGATATACTTAAATGGATGTACACATTGTTCTCTATTTGTTTGCAACTACCAAATTCTGAATAAATGCTTGGTCAGATAAGAAAATGTATAATTTTTTTTAATTTTCAATTTTTTATTGATGCTTTGTGTATTTCATACATCATTTTCCAATTCAGTTCAGACATATTTACCTTTCCCTTCCCCCCACCCCACCCCACCCCATCCCAGATCATGCATTCTGCCATAACTGTCCTACATCTTTTACTCAGTTTTTTTTTCATTTTTTAACAATAAGTGATAATTTATGAGTACAAGCATCCTTCATGTAAAACCAGTTTGCAAGCAGTTATGCCCAGACCCACACAGCCCATAGGTCCCACCATCCAGCAGAGGGGGGGGGCTTGTATGTTCAATCGAGTTCATCAAATGAGCATCCAGACTATATTGATGTAGTTTACCATTCACCCCAATCACAGCCCTTACATTCTACCACGTCCCCTCTTCAGCAGATTGTTCCTTAGGCGTAGAAAAGGGGCACAGGTGGATGAGAAGCAAAACACTCTACTTTCTCTGGAGCTGTTGTCTTGGACTCTGGTCAATTCTGGGTGTTTCCTTTCATGGGCTGACAGTTTGTCCAGGATTAACCTTTTGAGCCTACTAATGAAGCACAAGCAATTAGATATATGGGTATTTAAGGAGTACTAATTGTTATGGTAGGTTACTTTGCTATAGACACAGATGTTTGGATGGTATGTTAATCCATGAATTACATTTTTT
>VZQC01006580.1:116923-149584 GCA_009823505.1 Rhizomys pruinosus
TCACTGCAGATACATCTGCAAAAGCATTGATTTCCAGAATTTGTAAACTACTCAAAACAAAGAAAAAGAAAAACAAACGACCCGCTCATAGATGGAGCACAAGAACTGAACAGAGAACTTCACAAGCGCGGGAATAGAGATGTCTGAGAAACACATCAAGAACTGCTCAATCATCACTAATCATTAAGGAAATGCAATAAACCACTTTAAGATCATCAATCTTTACTCCAGTAAGATCTGGCTAGGATCAAGAAAACAAATGTATACCAAGTGCTGGACGAAGAGTTTGGGGAAAGGGGCAACACTCATCCATGCTGGTGGGAATGTAAATCATCGTACAGCCACTATGGAAAGCAGTGTGGGAGAACCCTTGGAAGACTGGAATGAACGCAACGGCCGCCCAGCCATACCACTCCCGATGTACCCTCAAGACTTACGGCACCAAGATACGGATACATGCACGGCCATGGTTTATTTCAGCTCTCTTCACAAAGCAAAGAGCTGGCAACCCAACCTAATGCCTCAACTGACGACTGGATAGAGAGAATGTGGGTAACTAACATGGAGTTCTATGCAGCAGTAAAAGAAAGACGACATCAACGAGCTTGCAGGAAATGGCTGGAGCTAGAGGACATCATGCTGAGTGAAGTAACAACAGTCTCAGAAAAACAATACGACGAATGGTAATCCCCACTGTGACTTGCTAGTGCATTACCTAGTTGTATTTCTGGTGTAGGGCCCCCTGCGCTTCTGTACAAAGCAGTTGGACATTGCATTTTGGAACAAAAACCCCTGTACAAAAGTCAACTCCAGATGGATTAAAGACCTCAACGTGAAACCCCAAACTCTGAAGGTGATAGAAGAAAAAGTTGGCAGCAGACTACAAGACATAGGCGTAGGAAAAGACTTCCTAAATCAGACAGCAGCTGCACAAGAATTAAGGTCGACAATTGACAAATGGGACCTCATGTCCATTATTTGTAACAGAATTGTTAGAAATTCCATAGAGTGTTATTTTAACTGTTCCCATTACATGAATATAAAATAATAGCAAAATATCTCAATGGAAACCAATGTCCATAAATACTGAAATAAAGATACAAGTTGAATAACAAATATATAAAATATTGAACACCTTTAGTATTTCTTTAAAGACAAGAATATATACTAGATTACTACTAAGAAAACACCGTTTCTACCCATTTTTTGCTTTAGAATCACAATTTCATCTCACTAACTTTTGGGTTTCTGAAATTTCCAGAGATACTGTAAACTTCCTCTGTGTATTTGTTATTGTGATGGAAGAAAAACCCATTCGCTATATTCTCATGCTAATTTTTTCATAATGTAAGTGACAGAGCAGGACATATCACTCTCCCCAAGTTAGAGAAGCTCACTTTTGGCAAATGAAGCATTTTATTGGACAGATTTTTTTCATAATCTAAGTGACAGAGCAGGACATACCACTCTCCCCAAGTTAGAGAAGCTCACTTTTGGCAAATGAAGCATTTTATTGGACAGATCTTTTAGGGAGCTTAGTTTTCCCTCTGTCATCCCACCTTGACTAGGATTCTTCTCTGCTATTCCCACATTGTTGTAAACTTGTCACAAGGGATGAAACTACACAGGAAGCTTTGATGTTTTCTATCATCATGCTACCTTCCTCCCACAAGCAAAAGTCCAAATCTTTACATTAGTTTCTCTCTGCCCTTGGTTTCTTTACCAAGTTTCTCCCCTAAAGGAAATGTGCTTGTTTTCAGTATTTCTAGGAGACATCTGCCCCAAAATAAAGATACTTGGTTAAAATCTACTAGTCAGTCTTTATGTTCAAATTGGACAGAGCATACACATACACAAATGCAATCCCACCAGCAGTGGATTTCCTTTTCTCTCTGATTTTGTCTTTCTGACTATTTTCCTTTTATGTTGCTAAAATAGCACACTATGTTGAAGGCAATGTAAAGAAAGAAGAGTTTATTTGAGCTTATGGATCCAGATTCCAATGTGAATTGGAATCCACCAAGGAGGGGAGGCCTGGTGGGGGGAGTGGCCGGAGGGAGAGCAGAAACCCAAGCACTCGCATCCTTAAGTTGACACAGGAAGTCACGAGTAACCGGAAATATTGCAAAGATTAACAGCCCTCAAAGATGATCCCAGTAATACACTCCCTCTAGGAAGGCCATACCCAATAAAACATCCTCAAACGATGAAATGACTAAATAAGTTATGAGTGCAAGCATCCTTCATGTAAAACCAATTTCCATGCAGTTGTGCCCAAACCCACACAGCCCAAGGCTCCCACCATCCAGCTGGAGGGGCTTGTATTACAAGCAAGTTGATCAAATAAGTGTCCAGTCTATATTGCTGTAGTTTCACCATTCACCCCAATCATAGCCCTTACACTCTAACACACCCCCTCTTCCGCAGATTGTTCCCTAGGCTTAGAAAAGGGGCACAGGTGGATGAGAAGCAAGTCAGTCTACTTCCTCTGGAGATGTCGTTTTGGACTCTGATCAGTTCTGGCTGTTTCCTTTCATGGGCTGACAGTTTGTCCAGGAATAACCTTTCAATCCTACTAATGAAGCACAAACAATTAGATATAGATATTTAAACAGTACTAATTGTTATGGTAAGTTACTTTGGTATGGACACAGATGTTTGGATGGTATGCTAATCCATGAATTACGTTTTTTCTGGAAAGATGACAAGGTCATCTTTTGATTGTGGTATCAGCCATGAGTTATTCCTCCAAGGAGAGAGCTAATGGCCTGTTAATTTTGGGATATACAGACATATGGCTGCCACTGCTGCACAGTAGTTCCAGGCAGGTGAGGTATAGCTGATGCTGATGGAGGAGTCTTGCTTGACTCAAGGAGACCAATATTTGCTTTATTGTTTAAGTGGCCTTTGGTAACACTCTCTGGTATTCCAGAGACCAACTGTAGACTTACAAGTGCGGTCTCAATACACCTTTCCCATGCTTACATCAGGTCTTCGATAGCAGGGCCTTACAGCGTCTCTTCTTGCAGGCATCCCAGTTTACAGGCAAGAAGCTTTTCCCTTTTGGGGGCGGGCTTGGATCCCCTGGCCAACATCTCCTTGGCAGAATAATCCATTGCTGATATCAGAGCTCGTCTGTATTAATATATTTTGCTTAAATGCACAGCTTAAATAGACTTTCGTATTATAGTTGGTTCTGAATAGAGAATAATCCTTTTCACAGTTCCTATGTCTATTAGTCAATTAAAGACAGCAGTTTTACTGATTTTATAAGAGATTACCTCTATAGCAGTCGGCTCTAATTTACAGTTAGATGGTAATGACTTCATTACCATCATATTTATCTTTGTTCTATGAAAAGGAGGTAAGAAACTCTCTCATATTAAAACTTTGTGGCACCTCGGGGCTGGAGAGATAGCCTAGCGGTTAAGAGCACCAACGCTCTTACAGAGGACCCGGGTTCGATCCCCAGCGCCCACATGGCGGCTAAGAACCGTCTGTAACTCCAATTCCAGGAGAACTCCAGTTCCAGGGGAATCCGAGACCCTCTTCTGACCTCCGCGGCATTGCACGACACGGGTGCACAGACCTGCATGCAGACAATACATTCATACACATACAAAAAAATAAACAATAAAAAAAAAAAAAACTTTGTGGCGCCTAGAAGGTAAGGTTCATTAGGACTCATTATAAACAGTTGTTACAAATAGGATCCACAGAGATGTTTCATGCTTGTAGCAGTCTGAGGCCTTTCTTCCTTTTAATGTTTAGATGGGCCAACTTCTCTGATGGTATTTCTTGGTACATCCTACACAATGCAAAGCTGTATCTTTTCATTCTCAGGTGTTAAGTTGGTGACGTTTTGACCTGTGGGAACATATAAATCTTTCCCCATAGTTAACAGTTAGGTTTAACATATAACTGTATCCCCCCTTTTTGTTTTAGGTTTTTATTTTTTGACCCATGAGTCTCAAAAAGGCAGTTGTAGTACACATAACTATAGGCAGAAATCAATGTTTCTGGCACAGGACCTCACTATGGCACCTGAGTCAGACCCAAACCCAGGACCCCTTCCTGGCTAGTAGGGGGAGGGGCCACCTGGCCAGGCAGCCACACTCTTCCGGGGCTTAGGGCTCCAATCTAGACACACCAGCCACCAGACCCTCTGCCACAAACCAGCAAATCAATTGTCCAACACCCCGTGAGTCAATCCCCTCCTTTTGTTCTTTTCAAAGTTTGTCATTGTATCCATCTAGGTACTTTTTGAGTTTTTCATTTTCTCTCTTTACCAGAATCATTAAATTTACCCAAGCTGTTTTGGGTGACTGTATGTTGTTAATTTGGGAAGCAAACAATTCCTTAAGTTAAATTATACTACAAGTAAAAGATAATGTTACAAGATGATACTGTATAACACAAAAATTATAGAGAACATTTGTATATGTTAATCCCAAAGTTATTTTTATACAGATTTTAAGTAAAACAAATGTGGATAGCAACAATTTATATTTTTACTTAACTTAGTATATTACCAATTTTATTAAAACCTTTAAACAAATGTTGTTTAATATAGACATTTTTACTTTTACTAAGTCCTAAAATACCATGAAATTTGTAGATAGAGATTGGGCAAAATTGGATACTTGTTGAACTCACGTCAATTAAATATACATTAATTTAATTAAATATACATTAATTGAATATAGATCCGTGTCCCTCTCCCAACCCTCCCACCCATCCTGATTCACCATATCAGTCAACTTTCTCATGCAGTCTTTCTGTTGTTCTTTCAATATGCGTACCTCTCCACAAGAAATATTTACAACTGGGTTATTGATGATAGCATCCACAGATGAGGGATTCCATTCATCGTTTGTTTTTCTGAGATTGTGTTACTTCACTTAATATAATATTTTCTAGCTCTGAACAGCCCGCCACTGGTCCAGGCAGGTAAAAACTTAGGACATTAACTCACGGGGTGCTGGACAATTGATTTGCTGGTTTGTGGCAGAGGGTCTGGTGGCTGGTGGTTCTAGATTGGAGCCCTAAGCCCCGGCAGAGTGTGGCTGCCTGGCCGGGTGGCCCCTCCCCCTAGTAGCCAGAAGGGGTCCTGGGTTTGGGTCTCACTCGGGTGCCATATTGAGGTCCTGTGTCCGGGCTCAGGAGCAGCCAGCCACTGCTCCAGGCAGGTAAAAACTTAGGACATTGACACACGGGGTGCTGGACAATTGATTTGCTGGTTTGTGGCAGAAAGTCTGGTGGCTGGTGGGTCTAGATTGGAGCCCTAAGACCCGGCAGAGTGTGGCTGCCTGGCCGGGTGGCCTCTCCCGCTAGTAGCCAGAAGGGGTCCTGGGTTTGGGTCTGACTTGGGTGCCATAGTGAAGTCCTGCGTCCAAGATCAGGAGCAGCACACTACTGCTCCAGGCAGGTACCGGGGTGTTGGCTAAGTCAGGAATCCCCTCCCCCACCCCACCAACAACTAGAATTGAGGAGAGAGTATCCAGTGGATTAGGAGAACCTTCAGAACAGGAAAGGAAGAGTAACTTAGACTTCCGCTATCCAATCTATAAACAAAAGTGAAAGCCTGAAACCTAGACAAGTCAACACTCCATAAACAAGGAGGGGGGCAAAAAGCATTGGAAGGAGACAAGCAAAACAAAACAAGCCTTCAGCCTTCAACACACTGAAAAGGCATTTGAGAATTGAATCACAAAAGGGAAACCCACATGCCAGGGACACGATGAAGGGACAACATGGGAAAGGTGCAGGATAATTCCACACCAAGCTCTACCAACCCGGTAGGAGTTAGCTACAATGGGATCCCCCTGGAGGTGACCCCAGAAACAGACCTTAGAGAATTAATTGCAGAACTATTCAGAGAAATTAAAGAAAATAAAGAATAATTCAGAGAACTAAAGACAGAGAATGAAAAACTCAAAAAGGACCTAGAAGGATACAATGACAAACTTTGAAAAGAACTAAAAAGAGAGAAAGAAAAAAAAAAAAAAAAAAAAAAAAAAAAAAAAAAAAAAAAAAAAACACCTTAAGAGGTAGAAACACTGAAAGGGAACACAACCAATGGAGTAAGGAGCCCAAGAAGAGATTAGAATTCAAAAAGGAAATGGATATATTAAAAGAAATCACAGTGAACGGATGAAATAACAAAGAAATACGAGCGCGCTCGCCAGCAAGAAGAAAGGAAAGGAAAAAGGTTCAGAAATAAATTTTCTTTAAAAAAAAAAAAAAAAAAAAAAAAAAAAAAAAAAAAAAAAAAAAAAAGGAGAGAAAAGCAGTAGGGTACAGAACAATATAATTGAAATTACACGGATAACAGAAAATATGAAATTAAAGTAACACAAAGTGGAACTAACACGAGATATAGGTGGACACTTGGAAAAGAATTCCATCCTCCGCTCATAGAGGATAGAGGAAGAAAAAGATCTCAAATGAGAATTTAGTAATTGATCAGATCTTACAGAAAAAGATGAAAAAAAAAAAAATAGAAAAAATTAAAACAAATAACAACCATTCAAATACAAGAAGCACATAGGATTCCAATAGACAGATCAGAAAGAAAACTCCCCTTGCCATATCAAGTAAAATGCTAGAACCCAAAACAAATATAAAGTCTGAAAGGCACGGACTAAAGAAAAACAAGTCATATCAAGGAAACCCATCAGTAATTACAACTGACTTTCTCAGTCGCAAACCATTAAGCAGATAAGAACATGGAGCAAAGCATTCCTTGTGTTAAGGATTATGGTGCAATCCCAGAATAGTTTACCAGGAAAAATGTCGACTTTACATTAAAGGAGAGAGAAAAATTCTTCCAAGACATAAACAAGTGATAGAATACATGTTGGAAACCAACTCTCCAGAAGAATACTTGAAGCAATTTAAATGGGCAGAAGAGAGGATGCACACTATCCTCAAACATAGGAAAAGAAAACTAAAAAGAAAAACCAAGGAGTAGAATCAGAAACTAAAAGTCCAAATGGATATAAAAGTTGTGAAAAGAGAAAACTTTATAGTTTCAATTTAACCTTAAATATTAATGTGCTGAACTCCCAATCAAAAGCATAGACTTTTGAGAACTGGATTAGTAAAAAAAGAATTTCCATCTCATGCTGTCTACAAGAACCCATCTCAATTTCTTAAGGACAGGCACCAACTTAATAGGTAGAAGGTGATGGAAAGAAAATATTCCAAGTAAAAATGGTACCAAAAAGAAAGCTGATAAGTTGACCGTTGATATTCTCAATATCAGACAAAAAGAATTCAAAGCGAAAGAGAAATCAAAAGAGACAAAGAGCGGACATTACATCTTCATTAACAAGGAAACAATCGATCATGAAGATCTCACAATTCAGTGAATATGTACACACCATAACGCCAGCGCACCAAACTTTGTAAAGACAATCTTCAGGACTCAAGGACAAATTAACCCCAGCACACTAATAGTGGGGACGTCAGTAACCCCACTAAGTCCTTAGACAGATCACCAGGACAATGGATAAACAGAGAACTAGATGAAGTGAATGATACAATAAAACCAAATGGACCTCAACAGACATCTATCGATATTCCACCCAAACGCAAGAGAATACACTTTCACTCAGCACCCACACCCACGAAACATTCTCAAAAATAGACAATATACGGTGACACATGGAAAAACTCAACAAAGCTACTAATTCCAGAGTATACAAGCAACTCGAAAAACAAAGAAGAAAGAAAACAAATGAATCACTCAAAGATGGAGCAAAGAATCTGAATAGAGATTTCACAGAGCAGGAATTAGAGATAGTCAGAAACATCTTAAGAAGTGTTCAACCACTAATAATAAGGAAATGCAATAAAACCACTACTTAAGAAACCATCTTACTCCAATAAGACTGGCTAGGATAAAGAAAAATAAATACCCAAGCTGGAAGAGGTTGTGGGGAAAGGGGAACATCATCCATTGCGGTGGGAAGTGTAAACTTGTACAGCACTATGCGAAAGCAGTGTGGAGAACATTAGTAAGAAGACTCAAACTGAGTCTTTGCCATTTTGACCCAGTCATATACCACTCCTGGGTAGTACCCACAAGCTCATCTTACTACGCAGAATACATGCACAGCTATATATTGCAGCTCATGTACACAATAGAAAAAAGCTAGAACCAACCTAAATGCCCCTCAACTGATAGTGGATAAAGAAAATGTGGTACATTAACACAAAAAACAGGCAAGTATAAAGTTCTAATGCAGTGGTAAAGAAAGACCACATCATGAACTTTGCAGAAATGGATGGCTAAAGGCAGTTATTTAAGAGTAAGTAACACGTCCCAGAAAAACAAAGCAACAAATGGTATCCCCTATAAGTGAATGTCTAGTGCCACTAACCCAGTTAAAATATTTTTTTTTTTGGAGAGGGATTCATATTAAAGAACAATAACAGAAAGACGGCATCAGAAAACTGACTGAAATGGTGACTCGGTGGAAGGGGTGGGAGGGGGGGAAGAGAAGGACATGTTGTATATTGGTGTTATTCGATTACTGCATATTTAATTGACGTGAGTTCAACAATACCACGTTTTGCCCAGACACGTCACAGTTACATGGTGTTTTAAGCTTAGTAAAAGTAAAAGTTGATTAAACAACATTGGTTTAAGGCTCTGATAAAAACTGTAATGCTTTCTCGAGTTAATGGAGATATAAATTGCTGTTTTCCATATTTGTTCTTACATAAATCTTGTATAACAATAACTTTGGGATTGCACAAACAAATGTTTCTCTATAATTCTGTTGTACAGTCTCACCTTTGAGTATTCCTTTTCACCAGGAGGATGATTTAACTTAAAAATTTAGTTTGCTTCCCAAGTTAATCCACACAGGCACCACCAAAAACACATGGGTGAATTTTGAGGAAATCTGTGCCTTCATTCCTACCCTGTATGTATAAACAACTGCTTTTTTTGAGACTCATAGGGCAAAACCAAAAAAACCTAAATAAAAAGGGGGAACAGATAGGTATGAAACCTTTTTGTCAAAAACCTTGGAATTCAAATCTTAAAACTAACAATGGGAAAAATTTGTAATGTTCCACAAGTCAAAATGGTCACCAACTTTAACAGCTGAGAAAAAAAAAATACAGCTTTGCATTGAGTAGGGGTGTACCAGAAATTGCCAGCAGAGAGGTGAGCCCATCTGAACATTGAAAGGAAGAAAAGCCTCAGATTGCTATAAACTCAAAATCCCTCTGCGGATCCTACTTATAACAAACTATTTATAATGAGCCTAATGAAACTTACCTTCTAGGTGCCCAAAGGTATTAAATGAGAGACTTTCCTTGCCTCCCCCATAAACAAGGAAATGATGATGTGGGGTCGTTCTCCAACTGTAAATTAGCCAGCTGTTATGAGGTAATCTCTTAAAAACTGGTAAAACTGCCTTCTTTAACTGACTAATAGATAAGGAACTGTGAAAAGGATTATTCTCTATTCAGAACCAAATATACTAAAGTCTCCTTAAGTATATGCACTTAAACAAAATAATTAATACAGGAAGCTGTGACATATCAGCAAATGGATTATTCTACCAGGGAGATTTTGGCCAGGGGATCAAGCTGCCACACAAAGGTAAAGGCTCCTTGCCTCCAAGTGGGATACCTGCAAGAAGGAGGCAATAAGGCCCTGCTGTAGAAGACCTGATATAGCATGGGAAGGATTATTGGAGACCACCACATGCAAGTGTTAGCAGTGGTCTCTGGAATACAAGAGAGTGTTTACCAAAGGTCCACTCAAACCAATAAAGCAAATATTGGCTCCCTTGAGTCAAGCAAGACTCCTCCATCACATCAGGTACACCTTACCTGCCTGGAAAATACTGTGCAGCAGAGGAGCCATATGCTGTATATTCCAATCGATTGGGTATTAGTTCCTCTTGGAAAATAACCCATGGACTCATGCCACACACGCTTACATCTTCTAATGGTTAGGAGATGTTATCGACATTAAGACCCTGTCATATTTAACGGAAAAATGTAATCATGGATAAACATACATCCAAACATCTGTGTCTTTACCAAAGTAACCTACCAAACAATTAGTACTCCGTAAATACCCATATATCTAATGGCTTGTGGGGGGTGCGGCGTTCATTAGTGAGTGCTCAAAGGGTAATCCTGGCAAACGGTCGTCCCATGAGAGGAAAGCTCAGCAAAGCGACAACCATAGAACAGAATGAGAACCAAGTCCAAGACTAAAAGCTCCAGAGAAAGTAGAGGGTGTTGCTTCGTCACACCGTGGCCCCCTGTTCTAGCCCAGGAGTAACAATCTGCCGAATGGGAGGAGGGTAGAAGCAAGGGCTGCTATGTCACGGGAATGGCAAAACTACAACAATATAGTCTGGATACTCATTTGATCAACTTGATTGAACATACAAGGCCCCCCTGCTGGATGGTGGGACCCATGGGCTGTGTGGGTTTGGGCACAACTGCTTGCAAATTGGTTTTACATGAAGGATGCTTGTACTCATAAATTATCACTTATTGTTAAAAAATGAAAAAGAAACAGAGAAAGATGCAGGAAAGTTATGGCAGAATGCATTATCTGGGATGGAGTGGGGGTGGGGTGGGGGAAGGGAAAGGGGAATATGCCTGAACTGAATTGGAAAAGGATGTGTGAAATACACAAAGCATCAATAAACAATGAAAATTTAAAAAAAATCTTCTAGCTCCATCCATTTACCTGCAAATTTCATGATGTTGTCTTTTGTATATATTATCCTAAATGAGGACAGAACACAGATGATGAAGTCATGGTACAGGATTTAAAAATAAGTTATTAAAAATTAAAGTGACTTATGGAAATTTTGGAGGTGAGTAAAGAGATAAATGTGTTTATCAAGATGCAATATGCAAGCCAGGAGAAATAATCTGTGTTCGGTCCTCTTTTAGGATAATATATACAAAATGTTTTGTAAGTTCTTCACTTCATCTCTCAGGACCATTGTCACAACCATCTAAGTCATTTAAAAATTCTTTAAAATATAAAGAAAAATGCATTTTCTGTTTTTTTGTTTTAGACTATACTTTGTATCTGAATGCAAATCCAACTATTTCAAATCCTTTAATTTATTTTAAGTTATGTATTTCCATTGAGATGGTTTTTCTAAGAATCATCTCTTATGATTATCTTAAATTTTAATTTCCCATTAATATCCATGTAATTGAAAATGACTTGGCTATGTGAAACTTCTACCAGAAAGAATTACTTATTTTGTTCTCTGTCTATAGCCAGATATAATTCTCATTGGCCATATTTTGAAATTAATTATCTATCACTTCTCTTTGTTTAGGTTGTGGCTAACTTAAATATTCTTGGGCTCATTTACTTCTCTTCAACTTTCGAATCTGAAATATATCTTTTAATGATCTTTCATTTTTCTTTCTAATGTTTTCAATATATTTTCAGTTTTGTTTATTTTATGGATATAACAGATTTAAAAAAATATTAGTTTATGGGTAACTTATTTTAAAATTTGTTTAGAGTCTATATAATACATTTAACTCCTATAGGATCCATCTTTGATTTCATATATGTCTCTAAGTATGTTCTTGTGTATTTTTAATCAATTCCATCTTCAATGACTATAGTCTCTTAATTTTTTATTATATAGTCTACATGACTTTTGATGCATTGTTTCTTAGAGCATAAAAACTATCCTGTCTTCTCCATAATTCCTCCCCTTTGGAGTATTAAAAAAGTGCTTAGTTACCTGACATCAATGGGATACCTTAAATAATGACATTTCTTGGATGCGTATTCTAGGTCTTCTATAATTTGTTACATTATTAGTTTGGAAGAAATAGAAACTACACATGAATTCATTGTGCAATTTCTATTTTGAAAAATCTATTTTAAATTATTGAACTGCCAACCATTCCCACCCTTAGTTAAAAATATAAATAACAGCAACACTTCTAAATTCTAACCTTTCAGTGGAAGCAGTTGCAACCTTTTCCCAACTGGACATTGTGATGTCCCAACAAAATTAATTTGGATGATTTCT
The DNA here is from genome assembly GCA_009823505.1 of Rhizomys pruinosus. NCBI lineage: Eukaryota > Metazoa > Chordata > Mammalia > Rodentia > Spalacidae > Rhizomys > Rhizomys pruinosus. Next base: position 128,980 of record VZQC01006580.1, read on the forward strand.
AAAGGTACAATGATCAAGCTTCTTCTTTGCTTTCTGGATGCTAGAATTCTGTCACCCCCACACTTTACCTAGATTATATTCACAGATCATTATAGTTTTTTTTTTTAACCATTTGATTGTGTAATGCATTTCTTTCTGCTGGTATAGCTAATCCATCCATGCTTTTGTAGCACCACATGGTAGGAATCCACAGCTTAAACCTATATACATGCAAGCCATACACTTAATACATTAATAAAAATATAATAGCACAAAGTACTTTTAAAAGGATAGATTTATTTTTTTACTTCAAAAATACATCTCATTGACAAAGGCACAGCTATTTAATGGTAAAAAGGACTATAAATGCATTCCAGAGAATGTACGTAAACAATGTATGTGTACTAATATCCCGCAGCATAAACTTTAAAGAAAATTAGTCATATGAGCCAAATATCACTTCAGATTGATTTAGCAAATAATAGATTAAGAAATCATAACAATTCTAAACAAACACTTAAAAAAATGCCTGGGTATCCATTTTCAAAAAGGTACAAATTTGCTCAGCAGAATAATTGTGACTTCAATATCTTCTTCTCAACAATTGTTAGGTAATGTACACAAAAATGTCCACACAAAAGCATGAAATTTAAGTGATGTTATATGTTGGAGACGTTTAGAAGACAGTTACATATTGTTCTAATAATACAATGCAGGACATGCAATGAGCATCTAATAGCACTTTCTACAAAATAGACCTTTTTATAAAATGAATAAAAATGTCAAACAATTTCCCATATTCTACCTCATCGAGATGAAATATAACTAGATATTAATAGGAAGAAAAACTACAAACACTGTAACAAACCATGGAAATTGAGTAGACCACCTTCCAGTGATGAATAGGGCATCAAATAAAATCAGAAACAAGTTAAGAAAATGAAATTAAGAAAGAAATTTTAAAAAGAGTTTAAGAAAGTGAAAATGCAGCAAATTAGAACTTGTGGAATACAATGTATAAGTTTCTGAGAAAGAAGTTTAGAGATTAAAATATATAGAAATCTCAAATTGTAATGATACCCTTCAAGATTTTGCATAAAAAGCAATCAGACAAGCTCAAGCTCAGTAGATATTGACTAGAGACCAAGACAACAGCTCCAGAGAAAGTAGACTTGCTTCTCAACCACCTGTGCCCCTTTTCTAAGCCTAGGGAACAATCTGTGGAAGAGCGGGCGAGGTAGAATGTAAGGGCTGCGATTGGGGTGAATGGTGAAACTACAACAATATAGACTGGACACTCATTTGATCAACTTGATTGAACATACAAGCCCCCCTGCTGGATGGTGGGACCCATGAGCTGTGTGGATTTGGGCACAACTGCTTGTAAATTGGTTTTACATGAAGGATGCTTGTACTCATAAATTATCACTTATTGTTAAAAAAAAATGAAAACAAAACAAAACAAAACCAAAAAGCAGAGAAAGATGCAGAAAAGATACGGCAGAATACATGATCTGGGATGGGTAGGGGTGGGTTGGGGGGAAGGGAAGGGGATATATGCCTGAACTGAATTTGAAAATGATGTATGAAATACACAAAGAATCAATAAAAATAAAATAAAATAAAATAAAAAGCAATCAGACAAGCTCAAGCTCTGTAGATAGAAAAAAAAATGACCAGGACAGAAATCAATTAAATGGAAATTAAAAGGACAAGACAAGCCATTAAAGAATGACTTAGGGGCTGGAGAGATGGCCTAGCGGTTAAGAGCGCCGACCGCTCTGGCAGAGGACCCGGGTTCGATCCCCAGCACCCACATGGTGGCTGAAAACCGTCTGAAACTCCAATTCCAGGAGAACTCCAGTTCCAGGGGAATCCAAGACCCTCTTCTGACATCCGCGGCATTGCACGACATGGGTGCACAAACTTGCATGCAGACAGTACATTCATACACATACAGAAATAAATAAAATTAATAAGAAAAAGAATGAGTTGGTTTTTGAAAAGCCAAATAAGACTGGGGGAACTTCAGAAAACTTATCCAATAGAAAGAACGACAAAAATATTAACTGTAAGCCAGTGGTGCACACCTTTAAGCCCAGCTCTAAGGAGGCAGGGGCAAGTAGGTCTCTGTGAGATCTTGCCCACCCTGGTCTTCATGGTGAATTTTAAGCTACTTGGAGCTACAAGGAGACCCTTTCTAAAAAAAATAGCAAACAAAACTAAACCAAAACAAAATATCATGAGGAGCTAGGTATATTTTGGGACATATATAACCTCCCAAACTTTGATGAAGTGGATATACGCAACACTAATAGCTCTGTATCAAACAATTCATTTGAGGTGTCATGAAAAACAAATGTCTTTCAACTTAAAAAAAAAATGATTCATGCACTGATGTACTCACTTCTGGCAATTCCTGACATTTGTTGAAGAAATAAGACAAATGTTTCTCAAATTATTTCATTTAGTAAAGTAAGAAACACTATCAAATTGAGTCTGAAAGCTTAATGCTGAACTTTTGCCCAAACTGGAAAATACATACATACATACACACACACACTGTCTTAGCTCCATCCATTTAACTGCCAAATTCTTGATGTTGTCTTTTGTATATATTATCCTAAATGAGGACAGAACACAGATGATGAAGTCATGGTACAGGATTAAAAATAAGTTATTAAAATTAATATAGTGACTTATGGAAATTTTGGAGGTGAGTAAAGAGATAAATGTGTTTATCAAGATGCAATATGCAAGCCAGGAGAAATAATCTGTGTTCGGTCCTCTTTTAGGATAATATATACAAAATGTTTTGTAAGTTCTTCACTTCATCTCTCAGGACCATTGTCACAACCATCTAATCATTTAAAAATTCTTAAAATATAAAGAAAAAAATGCATTTTGCTTGTTTTTTTGTTTAAAGCTTTTTTATTTTTTTTTTTTTTTTTTTTTTTTTTTTATTATTTATTTTAAGTTATGTAATTTCCATTGAGATGGTTTTTCTAAGAATGCATCTCTTATGATTATCTTAAATTTTTAATTTCCCATTAATATCCATGTAATTGAAAATGACTTGGCTATGTGAAACTTCTACCAGAAAGAATTACTTATTTTGTTCTCTGTCTATAGCCAGATTAATTCTCATTCTGCATATTTTGAAATTAATTATCTATCACTTCTCTTTGTTTAGGTTGTGGCTAACTTAAATATTCTTGGGCTCATTTACTTCTCTTCAACTTTCGAATCTGAAATATATCTTTTAATGATCTTTCATTTTTCTTTCTAATGTTTTTATTTTTTTTGTTTTTTTTTTTTAAATATTACAGAGATTTAAAAAAATATTAGTTTATGGGTAACTTATTTTAAAATTTGTTTAGAGTCTATGATAATACATTTAACTCCTATAGGATCCATCTTTGATTTCATATATGTCTCTAAGTATGTTCTTGTGTATTTTTAATCAATTCCATCTTCAATGACTATGTCTCTTAATTTTTATTATATAGTCTACCATGACTTTTGATTGCATTGTTTCTTAGAGCATAAAAACTATCCTGTCTTCTCCATAATTCCTCCCCTTTGGAGTATTAAAAAAGTGGTTAGTTACCTGACATCAATGGGATACCTTAAATAATGACATTTCTTGGATGCGTATTCTAGGTCTTCTATAATTTGTTACATTATTAGTTTGGAAGAAATAGAAACTACACATGAATGCATGTGCAATTTCTATTTTGAAAAATCTATTTTAAATTATTGAACTGCCAACCATTCCCACCCTTAGTTAAAAATATAAATAACAGCAACACTTCTAAATTCTAACCTTTCAGTGGAAGCAGTTGCAACCTTTTCCCAACTGGACATTGTGATGTCCCAACAAAATTAATTTGGATGATTTCTAAAGGTACAATGATCAAGCTTCTTCTTTGCTTTCTGGATGCTAGAATTCTGTCACCCCCACACTTTACCTAGATTATGGATACAGATAGATATGAAACCTTTTTGTCAAAAAACTTGCAATTCAAATCTTAAAACTAACTATGGGAAAATATTTGTATGTTCCAACAAGTGAAAATGTCACCAACTTAATGGCTGAGAAAGAAAAAATACAACTTTGCATTGAGTAGGATGTACCAGAAAGTGCCAGCAGAAAGGTTGTCCCTTCTGAACATTGAAAGGAAGAAAAGCCTCAGATTGTTACAAACATCAAACCCCTCTGTGGATCCTACTTGTAACAACTATTTATAATGAGTCCTAATGAAACTTACCTTCTAGGTTCCACAAAGGTCTTAATACGAGAGACTTTCTTACCCCCCCCATAGAAGAAGGAGAAATATGATGATGATGAGGTCGTTCTCCTCATCATCATCTCCTGTAAAATTGGAGCCAACTCTTATAGAGGTAATCTCTTATAAAACTGATAAAACTGTCCTCTTTAATTGACTAATATAGATAGGAACTGTGAAAAGGATTATTCTCTATTCAGAACCAAATATAATAATAAAGTCTCCTTAAGCTATGCACTTAAGCAAAATGTATTAATACAGGGTCTCTGACATCAATCAGCAATGGATTATTCTACCAAGGAGATGTTGGCCAGGGGATCCAAGCCCTCACAAAAAGTAAAGGCTCCTTGCCTCTAAACTGGGATATCTGCAAGAAGAGAGGCGATAAGGCCCTCCTGTTGAAGACCTGACATTAACATGGGAAAGATGTATTGAGACCACACATGCAAGTGTACAGATGGTCCCTGGAATACCAGAGAGTGTTACCAAAGGCCACTAAACCAATAAAGCAAATATAGGTCTCCTTGAGTCAAGCAAGACTCCTCTGTCAGCACCAGCTACATCTCACCTGCCTGGAAATACTGTGCAACAGAGGCAGCCTTATTCCTGTATATCTCAAATCAAATTTGCTGTTAGCTCTCTCCTTGTGGCTGATGCCACAAGCTTACATCTTCTAATGGTTAGGAGTTATTATAAGCCACAGTAAGACTCTGTCATATGTAACAGAAAAAATGTAATTCATGGATTAACATACCATCCAAACATCTGTGTCTATACCAAAGTAACCTACCATAAAAATTAATACTGTTTAAATACCTATATATCTAATTGCTTGTGCTTCATTAGTAGGATTGAAAGGTTATTCCTGGACAAACTGTCAGCCCATGAAATGAAACAGCCAGAATTGACCAGAGTCCAAGACAACAGCTCCAGAGAAAGTAGACTGCTTTGCTTCTCATCCACCTGTGCCCCTTTTCTATGCCTAGGGAACAATCTGTGGAAGAGGGGGTGTGGTAGAATGTAAGAGCTGCGATTGGGGTGAATGGTGAAACTACAGCAATATTCTGGAAACTCATTTTATCAACTTGATTGACCATACAAGCTCCCCCCCTGCTGGATGGTGGGAACCATGAGCTGTGTGGGTTTGGGCACAACTGTTTGCAAATAGGTTTTACATGAAGGATGCTTGTACTCATAAATTATCACTTATTGTTAAAAATGAAAAAAAAACTGAGAGAAAGATGCAGGAAAGTTATGGCAGAATGCATGATCTGGGATGGGGTGGGGTGGGGTGGGCGGAAGGGAAAGGTAAATATGCCTGAACTGAATTGGAAAATGATGTATGAAATACACAAAGCATCAATAAAAAATGAAAATCAAATAAAAAAAAATTATTTACCAAAATCAAACTGGATTTTGGGCACTTTTACCAGGTAATACTCATTCACAAATTAACAAATATAATAACTTGAGTAAATATATTATACTACAGAAATCAAATAATCATCTCAAAAGACTCAAACAATTTTTTGAGATTAGACAACATTCTTTAATGTCAAAAAATAAATACACCTGAGGAGAGTAGGCATATCTTCTACATCATAAAAGCCAGTATTTTACGTGCTGGGGAAAACCTAAAATCATTTGTGCTAAAATTCTGAATGAAACAGTGATGTTCACTTTTTCAAATATTTTTTGGACTTTAAGAGTGTGTATATAGCTCATATTTTGCATGATTTTTATTATGCTACCTTTATAATTCTGAACTCAACTATTTGGCTTCTATTCCTGATATTCTGACTTCCACTTCATCCATTCTATTGGTATTTTTACTGTGTTTTAAAATTCAACTTACTGAACTTTCCCCTGTCAAAATTTCAGTAGGTTAGTTTTTTGACTTATACATGTCTTTGTACAGTTTTCTTTCTTTGTATTGCAGTTCTTTTTTTTCAGTTGAAGAGGTTTAAATTGTCAAGTGGTAATAGATTCCTTTGAAGTTAATGTATCATCCCTCCCAATTGGATAGGAAATTGGGAGTGATGACATCATATAATCACTAAATAAAAAACCTGCTTATTTATTTCATGACAAAGGTGCCAGGTTCTTATTCCTGAATAACCAAATCAGGTATGCATCTTCACTAGATATCCCCAGCAACATTGCTGGTCTGATTCGTGTCTGAAGCCTTACATTATTCATTGGCAATTTTAGTGAAAAAAAAAAGGATTTCTATTCTATTGTATTTTGATTCAGTGCTTCCCCCAAGGTCCGAAGAATTTGGAAAACAGCTCAAGTTCCTGGAATGATATTATTTTATTTTCTGACTCTTATTAGCTTTGGTTCTAATTGCAAAATAATAATTTCTATAATTAGCCATATAAATTCATTATTTTTCATGTTTTTCACTTTTATAAACTTGAACACAAATGAACTGTTAGTACAAATTTAGGACATTAAATTCTCTAAATATAGTGGGGAAAGTGGAAGAAGTTTCTTTTTTTAATGTTTCTGGAGTTCAAAACTTTTTTCCTTTTTTATTATTTATTATTTTTATGTGTATGAGTGTACTGTCTGCATGTAGGTTGGTGCACCCATCTTGGGCAATGCTGCAGAGGTCAGAAGAGGGTGTCAGATTCCCCTCAAACTGGAGTCAAAGACAGTTCTTAGTCACCATGTGGGTGCTGGGAATCAAACCTGGGTCCTCTGCAAAAGCAGTTGCTCTTAACAGCTGAGCCATCTCTCCAGACCCCAAATTTTGTTATATCATTTTAGATTACGGACAAAAAAACATGAACTAGAAGTAAGTTCAGAAGCTATCTGAAGCTTTTTTCCAAGGGAGTCAGTAGTCTCATTTTAAAAGTGTTTCATTTTGTTTCAATAAAGAGGCTCAAAATTATCTCAATAAAACTTGTATTATGTAACATTTATCTTCATGAAAATGCATTAATTTCACAAAATGTTTTATTGGAAAATAACTTTGCAGTTATTATTAAGAAAGTATACTATATAATCTTTCTCCCATAAAGTTAGTGAAATAGGTAAACCATCTTCTGAAAATGAAGAATGAAGTGTAGGATTCCAAACAGTGGAAATAAAATAACAGGGCTTGTCTTTCAGAATGGCCTCGTTGTGCAGAATAAATGATAGTTTCATTTTTTAAAGTAATTGCAAAGGAACTGACTTGTCAAATAACTTGGATATGACTCTTATTTTCATTATACTGAATGATATTTTCAATGTTTCACATTCTAATTACATATAATAATTTGTAATTAGAATGTTTTATCAGAAACAGGGTCCAAACAATTTCTTTTTTCTTTTTCATGATCAATACCTTTGAGCATTGTTGCTTCTGATGGTATGGGTTTCATACACATTTAATAAACAAGAAATGTAACATAAACCTGAAGCCCAATATCTGGGACTTAGAAAAGTTGGAAATCAGTTACAGAGCATTGAAACATGAAGTATGAAAAAAAAAACTCCAGAAGTGCCAGTATTTATTAAAATTTCACCAAAGAAACAAAGCTAACTCCTGATTGTACCAAAAATCTTTCTAAACAGGATGTTTCAAGCTAAGCTTCCTAAACATAACTATATCACATTCTATAGATAATGCATTAAACTATTTGAGAAACAAATATATAAGCAGGTTTAACCATTAGCCCACACAAATCCTGTCAGAAATATCTAAACAGATCAATCAATATAGGATGGGATATTTGTCTTTCAATCTTTGTGTTTATGTCAAGATATAAATTATTCATTCAGACATTTGAAAAGTTAGTTTATTTTTAAATAGGTGAAGGTATGTGTGTGTAACATGTATCTGTGTGAATGTGTATATGTACACATATGTACATGTGTCTTTGTTCAATATCTTTGAGTCACACATGATCAAATTCCATATGCTGTTCTTCCCTTCTTGGCTCAGCTCCAGGACTTGTCTCCTGCCTGCAGGCTGACAGTCTCTAGGCTTTTCTCCCACAAGAAGCAGGGAGGGAAAACCTCAGGAGATCACCCGTGGATAGGAACGGACTCATATACACGGAGAGCTGGAGAGAATAGGAACTCCACTTATTTTCTGTCAGTGAGGTCTATATATTTAAGGCTACTGTGCTCTGGGCAAGGAAGTGGGAGGCAGATAGAAGGGAGAGGTGAGCCACCTTGGTTCTAATCTGGGGGCTGCAGGGCTCCAGTTTGTGCAACAGGTAACTAGAGGTGCGACATTTTGCTCAATGCCTCAAGGGAAGGGGCCTGCATCTTTGCAGAGATAGGGCAAAGCAAGAATCATTGTAATATCCCAAAACTTCCTGCTACAGATAGATAACTCACAGAGGCAGCAGAATGCCCACAGAGATATCAGAAAATGGGAGATCTTCTGGGACAGGTCTTACAAGTTCTTGCTTCAAGCCACACACAAAGTTTCATTCCCACATACATGTATATGTTTGTGTCTGTGTATATGTGTATGCTTGTTTGTGCACACATACATGTCCATATATTTGTGTCTGTGTATATGTGTGTGTGTTTTTGTGCTTGCCTATGTGTATATATGTGCTTTTGCTTGTGAGTGTAGTACTGGCATTACAAGCTGCTGGAAACTGTCTGACATGGATACTGAGAATTAACACAGGTCCTTTGCATGAGCAGTATACTTTCTTTCTTACAGAAAACATTTTTATTGAATTTTTATACATTTCATACAACACATCTAATTATAATCTGACCCTTCCTTTATCTCAGAAGTCCCATACCTGCTCACCAAATTTCATGCATACAGCCATATATATTAAGGCCTATTGAGTCTATTGTGTACCTAGATGTCCCTCAGCATGAGTTCATTCACTGGGGCCTAATCAGCCAATCTATGACTGTCACTCCCTTAAAGAAGACCAACTCTGCCTCACTAGGCAGTGGTCACTTGCAAACAGCTTCTCAGATAAGGATGGGGTTTCTTATCCATTTCCCTGGTTTTATACATAATTATTTTCTGGTTAGAGTTTGACTGGGTATTGTGCATGCTGTCAACATTGCTGTAATTTCATAAGTTCCCAGCCACTTGGTGAACTGTTTCCTCAAGATCATCCACTACTCCTGGTTCTTACAGTTTTTCTCCCTCCTCTTCTCCAATGGCTCTTGAGCCCTGGGTGGCAGAGGTTTAACATAGGAGTCCTATCCATGGACACACACTCTACAATCTCTTATTCTCTACACTTTGGCTACTCATGGCTTTCTGTATTCATTGCCCTCATTGCATGAAGAAGCTTTACTTGTGAGCAGTAAATGATACATTGCTATTCTGTCCACCCCGCTCCATGATCATTCATTATAGATGGTCCATTGTAGATTTGTCATGGCTGTGTATCTTACAGGCACTTATTCTCTGTTTTTGACCAATAGTGGACCTGTCTAATAGTCTCCTTTTATTGCCAAAAGAAGCGCCTTTGCTGAGTGGTGAGAGGTATACTTGTTTGAAAATATAAGGTCTACGTTTAATATACAGTAAGAAATTAGATTTATCCAGCTATTTGGAAGGTGATGGTTTATTTCTAGGATCTATGACCTTTCCAGCCATGTATGCCTGGCTGTATTTACTGTACCACACATGAGTTCCCTCCATTGATAATTGATCTAATTTGATAGCTGCTTATTAGCTTAAAGATAAAAGTGACACTAGTAAACCAATAGACATAGTTTGTTGTGTTAGGTATTGTTGTGGGTTTTAGACTTTACCCCTAGGGCTGCATCATTGGTTGATGTTTCTCCCATAGCAGCTTGCATAGTATCCTCTCATAATATGGGAGCTAATTTTCAGGAAGAAAGCTTCCAGTTCAGTACCAGCTCCATTGCTCCAAGTCCTGTTTGATTGGTATTTTATTGTATTTAAAATTTTTAAAGATGGTTCTTAGCCACCATGTGGGTGCTGGAAATCAAACCCGGGTCCCCTGCAAGAGCAGTTGGCATCGTTAACCGCTGAGCCATCTCTCCAGCCCGTAGATTGGGATTTTAAACCAAGGCTAAAGTGAAAATTAAGAATCTCAAAAAAAGAATCATCATCTTTGTAGAGGTAGCTCTCTCTGGAATAATATAGATTTTACTTAGCATAATTTTCTCTTCTATACTTACCTCAGATACATTCTATTTTCTGTTTAAACTAAATACTTTGTTATAAAGGAATAAGCTATTTATTACCATTTTAAGTATATTTTGAAATATTACAAATATTTTTTCTTCAATTTTGTATGTTCTTGTTTGTTTGTTTGTTTGTTTTGTTTTGTTTTGTTTTGAGCAAAGCCTTCATTTATACAGGCCAGGCTTACATGGAACTCAAAACAAAGTACTCAAGGCTGACCCCAGAAGCTCAAAACCGTCCTGCTTTACCTCTGGAATGCTCAATTACTGTCATTGACTGTCACATTACTTCACCTTTCAAAGACAGTGTTATAAAACTGGCTGCTTCAAATAGGAGAGCCTGATTTACTAAATATTTAAAAAACATATTTTAGTTCATTTTGGGATCAGAGAATACACGGGTGACAGCCTCCACATAGAGGTGAGGTGAGAGTTGGTTCTCTCCTTTTACAATGTTTCTTGGGAGCCAAACTCAGGCTGTCATGTGGCAAGGACCCTTTTCCAGTGAGTCATCACACCACCTCTGTTGTCCGTATATTTAAAAATAATGGGGCTGGAGAGATGACCTAGTGGTTAAAGAGCGCTGACCGCTCTTGCAGAGGACCTGGGCTCGATCCCCAGTAACCACATGGCAGCAGAGAACCGTCTGAAACTCCAATTCCAGGAGAACTCCAGTTCCAGGGGAATCCGACACCCTCTTCTGACCTCTGCGGCATTGCACTACACGGGTGCACAAACTTACATGCAGACAGTACATTCATACACATACAAAAATAAATAAAATTAATAAAAAATTAAAAAAAAATAAATGTTAGGCGAACTGGATAGATCAAATCTTTTCTTTTGAAAATTAATCATTGTTATCTGAGCATGGTGGCACAAGCACTTAATGTCAGCACTTAGGAAGCAGACAGAGGAAAGCTCAGTGAGATCAAGGGCTGTATGGAATCCATAATAAGCCCCAGGCTACCTGAAGGTACACAGAGACATTGCCACAAGAAGACAAATAATCTTTAAACAAGAAAATCCTTACAAAACACTAAGGTAAGAACTACTTTAAGAATATCATGGATATTTTAAAAATATATTAATTTTCTTTTCATTACAGAAATTTAATATACAATAACATTTTTTATATCCTGGAATTGAGAGTGAAAAAATTAAGAAAAAGTAATTTATGGTAAAAAGTGCTCTCTCAAAAAATGACAACTCATGGATGCAACTACCAGTTGTAAATGCCCTATTTAAAAAAATATTTAAATTAAATTTAGGAATGTTTCTCACATCTTCAATGTGTTAGCTTCTTCTAGTAAATAAATCATTCTGGTACAGATAACAGTAATTCTTTACAAAGAGGTGCATTTGGTGTATTAAATACATATTGAGTATTTCTGTACAAGTAATTGTGTTGGATACAGAAGCAGTTTACAGAAGTATGTACTCTTGGAGGTAGATTACAGAAGTAGCAACAGTAGCAAACAAATCATCTAAATATTTTGAGAAAGAAAAAAAATGTAATAAATGTGAATTTTGACAGAATGAAGGCAATTAGAGGACTCACACGTCCGGCATTTGCCTTAACCTTTGAAGGATGATGGTTTGAAAGGAAAGCAGGAGAGCAGTGGAGCACAGAGGAGACATGAGTGAAAAGGGAGAGGAATAGAGGTGAAGACGGCGAGATGGTGAGAAATGACAACTTACACTGATACTTTTCCAATTGTTATTTTTGAGAACCTGTTAAAGAGCTGACCTACAGGATTTGTTTTAATGGTGAGTTCCCATATACGTCGAGAAAGAAAATTGCTCTTCATGAAAGAATTTTAAATGGTTCTAAGAAGGCCCAACTCTAGTGAAAGGGTGTGTTAGAAAATTTTAAAAGTTTGGCTGATTGTTTTTCTATATTCTTTTGCCCTACATGCCTTTTTATTTTTATTTTTTTGAGAATTTATTTGAGTGCTGTCTTTATATTATTTTCTTCCCTCCCAGTCCCCCACAAAAATCTTTCAGTGCCCCCCAACTCCCTCTAAATCTTTTGGCCTCTTTGGTATTTTTGTTTTTTGATTTTTTTTTTTTTTTTGGTCTTTTCGAGACAGGGTCTCCCTGTAGCCCCAGCTGTCCTGGATCTCACACTGTAGACCAGGCTGGCCTTGAACTCACAAAGATCCTCCTGCCCCTCTGCCTCCCGAGTGATAAGATTAAAGGCATGCGCCACCATGCCCGGCTGATGTCATCTTTCTTTACCACTGTATAGAACTCCATTGTGTAGATGTACCACATTTTCTCTGCCCACTCGTCAGTTGATGGGCACTTGGGTTGGTTCCAGCTCTTTGCTACTGTGAGCTGCAAAAAACATGGCTGTGCATGTATCTCTGCGGTAAGATGAGTCTTGTGGGTATATACCCAGGAGTGGTGTGACTGGGTCAGGTGGTAAGCTCATTTTGAGTCTTCCAAGGGTTCTCCACTCTGCTTTCCATAGTGGCTGTATGAGTTTACATTCCCACAGCAATGGATGAGTGTTCCCCTTTCCCCACAAGCTCTCCAGCACTTGGTATCATTTGTTTTCTTGATCCTAGCCAGTCTAATTGGAGTGAGATGATCTCTTACAGTGGTTTTAATTTGCATTTCCTTAATGATTAGCAACGTTCTTCCCCTGTCCCCTTTGTAGCCTTGGGCCTCCACTTGCTCCTCTTTCTGCCTCATATCTCCAGACCAGCTTCCTAACCCAGACCCTGCCACTGTGTCCTGATCCCCTGAACCCAGACGAGCTCAGTTCTCCAGCTTAGTTTGTTAGAACCTCTACAGACTATCTCCACCCCTGCCCTCCTGAACTGCCTGCCACAGACCTGACACTACCATACTAAGAAATGGAAACAACCTAAATGTCCTTCAACAGATGAATGGATAATAAAAATCTGGTACATTTATACCATGGAGTTCTCTACACAGCAGTAAGAAAAGATGAAATCATGAAATTTTCAGGTAAATGGGTGGAACTAGAAACTGTTATACTAAGTGAAGTAATACAGACTCAGGAAAACAAGTGATGTCTGTTCTTCATTTGTGGATCTTAGCATCAATCTCTAAGCATGGGGGAAGGGAAGAAGGAGCTTTGGGGGGGGGTTAGAGGAGACAGATGTGTCAAGGGGGAAATAGGGTGGGGGTATTTTAACTGGGGAAGGAGAAGGGAGGTTAGACAGGGAGAGGAGAGAGAGATAAAGCTTAGGTGGTGGGGGCTGGAGAAATGGCCTAGCGGTTAAGAGCACCCACTGCTCTTTCCGAGGAACCAGGTTCCATCCCCAGCACCCACATAGCGGCTAAGAACCGTCAGTAACTCCAATTCCAGGAGAATTCCAGTTCCAGGGGAATCCGAGACCCTCTTCTGACCTCCGCGGCATTGCACGACACAGGTGCACAGACCTGCATGCAGACAGTACATTCATACNTGAATTCACAAAGATTCGCCTGCCTCTGCCTCCCAAGTGCTAGGATTAAAGGCGTGCGCCACCACGCCTGGCTCTTGGTTATTTTATATATTACAAAATGTGCCGGGTCCAATTTATGTTGCTTTTTTGTACCTGTGTTTAGGACTGCCTACTTGGTATTAGACAAATTCTCAGGAATTTCATTCCTAGAGATAAATGATTTTCTCACCCTCTCTGATGTGAGTACTGTGACATTTCTTTTATTGGGATACTTTAGCATGTCAACTTGTTTGTTATTATGTAGATCTTGTTAGACTACTCTATTGTGAAGATTTCATTAATACAGCTTCCTTATCATATCTAGAATGAATTAACTAGCAGCAGATATCATGTCCCTCAAGATCTTAAATTCTTTGTGCATCCTTTTCCAACATGAAAAAAATAAAATTTGAGTACAAAATGTAGAGGTACATATACAAATTTAAGATAAGGAAAATAATAACTAAACAAAAATATTTAACCAGCTATTTATCAAAGTTTTTATTGTCATAAACAATTTATGTAAAAATAAAAATCATGTAAAGAAATAATTATGAAAATCCTAAAAATCATACTCAAGGGGCAAGAGACAAATACTAAATAAAATAACTTTTTCTAGGGTAGAGAGGCAAAGAAGAAGAAATATGATAAGTTGAAAAATTGTAGATAAAATCCTAAGAAGAAATTTAGTGGTTGAAGCCAGACTGAAAACAAAAATCAATGTTAAAGGCAGAGATCAATGATTGGAAACTGGATAAAATTTGAAGTAGAAGTAATAAGATATGCAAATATATCCTTTCCATATGTTAGGAAAAGCACATCATTGAAAATATGACCTAGGGGTGCAGCTAATTAGCTTTAACAAGAAACTTGTCATAATATGAGTAGGATTGATGATGAGCAATTTGTTTCTGTGTTGAAATAAAGAAGCTCTCTTTCTAGGTCCATAGATATTTAATTTTGCTATAAATTTTGGCAAATCAGTCCATTCATGATTTTTAAAAGATTACTTTTAATCAGTGTTGTTTTCATTTTTATTCTGAAATGCACTATCTCCAAGAAAAAAAATAATAGACTCTGTAGTGCATTTTCATTAATAATAGTAAGGTATATATTACCCTACTGTTTAATTTTCACTATTTGTATAAGAAATTTATTGTCAATATTGGTATAAGTGAATATTTTGCAACAATAATTTATCAAGAATATAGATATATAGATATATAGATGTAGATATAGATATAGATATAGATATATGCCATTATAAAATGAAAAGGGTTGTGGTCTTCCAGTAGCAGAGGAGGAAGGAACAAGAAAGTTATTAAGATGAAAATTAAGAGAAAACATTTTTAAAAGAAAATATTAAGTAATCTTTCAACAGCCAATAGGCTGAACTCTTGTACATGTGGAAAGTTTTAATTAGATTTGAGAAAGGAAATTATCATTGTACCAGAATAAACAATGGCTTCTCTTAGGATTTTTTTGTATAAGAATATTAATCATAAAGGTTTTACAAATATGGCTTAAATTACAACCTATATTATTCATATATTATAGATTAAGATTTTAAAATATGAATTTTACACATATATATATATATTCAGTTCATAACATGTGTATTGCTAGATTAACAACAATATACTTACTATACCAAAGTTCTTTTTTGCAGTGAGAAAGGAGATTAGACAATGGCTATGTTTTTAATGATATAACTATCCCAGGGTGTCCTTTTAGGGCAATTTTGTTAATATTTATAAAGCACATACTCAATGAAGATCATTAAAATAGTTGTGGATACTTAAAGCAAAACCTTACAAAATAAAGTGATAATTATAAAAAGCTTATTATGTAATATTTAACCAAGTCACTGTCCGCTTTCTAATAAATGCTCTTTGAAAACTCATTTTTTTATTTTATCCCCACAAAAAATGATATTAGGAGTTCATGGCTTATTACAAATTCAAGTCTTGCAGAGACACTAGTTTCTAAATCTATTATATTTCCAAATAAACTGAAATAAACACTTGTACTTTCCTACTATATACACAATGGCTTCCTCATAGATGTTTAATTAACATATTTAATATGTGTACATTATATAATCTAAAATATAATTCAATATTCATTAAGTGATAATAAATTATAATATATAAATCAGTGAATAACAATATTAAAAAATTCCCTCAAAATTATATTGTGTCTACTTCCTGTCACCCTTTCTGTTGGACATTCATATGTGGTGTTGTTTTCTGTTGGAATACAAAAATACTGAAGAACTGATTCCTGGACTAAATGAAGGGAGATATTAGATTTACTGTGAATAAATATAAAAATCAATAATCTAACCAATAAAACACAAAATGCTTATTTCAAAGAATGATTCTGTGGAATCTAAATATTTAGTAAGATTTTGTAGAAAATCATTATTTAAAGTAAAGTAAAATTAAACTAAAGTAGGAAATGGATGGGTTGGAATATATCCTTGTTAGGAAGATCAGGTTACTAATTTGATATATGTGGATAAATATATGTTTTAACTTGAATTTTTGTAGATAACACTTAGTTGTGACTTGAGAATTGTTTTTAAAATGAAGGAAATAGAAGGTAAAGTTGATAAACTGAAAAGTACTTAGGTTATAAAGACACAAATGAAACAATCAAAGGATTATTCAGTTTGTATAGCATTATCAGCAACCATATATTTGAATAAATGCTTAACAAATAAATATGAAAACCACACAAACTACCATGAATAAGAAAAAAGGTAAACCAAAATATTTGGCCTTTGTTAAAAACAATTTAGAAATTCCTTTATTTACCAGGTTTCAGTTTTATTACTAAGACCTTAGAGCAGATACTTATGTTTTTACTGTTCAACTTTATGAAGCTCAGTGACAAATTATACAATAGTTTAAGCTCATCATATCATGGTAGGGAGTGTGACAGCAGGATCTTTCATTTCTGCTTGAATTGCTGACTCACTGTGATAGTAACCCAGTCTGTCCCAGTTGTGAGGACATCTTGAAGAGTATGTTATTACCCCTTATAACTAAAAAAAATGTGAAAAAGTCACCAGAGACTTAAATTCTAAAATGGGGGCATCAGGTTACTTAAGTATATAGCATAAATTATAAATAATGATAGCTTTCTGGGGAATATAGAAATCATTTTCTAACTTTCCTGTAACTAAATTGTAGCAAAGTGACTCTTTCCCACCTGATGATATCCAAATATACCATGCGACGTTTCCCTGAACCTTTTGAATCCCTTCCTCAAATGTTCTTCTGTATTAGGATGAATCTGACAAAATCTGACATTCACACAAAAGCCTGAATGGTATACAGGTAGCTAGCATCCCTGTGACATTCAGAGATACTCTCATGTTGGCATCTGCCAGAGACTAGTGTCTCTCCTTTGACATTTGTAAAGATTCTGAGACTTTTTCTGAAAAGGCCTGTAACATTTCACTAGATATGTGGTTTCTTCAAAGGCTACCTTCAGATAAACTGCTTATGAAAATATAATAGGTTGGAAATTCTTTCTATTCAAAATAAGACTACATCTAGCACAAGTTTAATTTTACAGAAAATTCAAAGAAAATGGGAAAAAATAAAAATTCAGTAAATCTTTATTTGCTTTGTCTACTTGATTGCTCAAAGTTCCAGCATTCTTTTGTTTGTGTTTTCCTATGATAGCTCTAATCACACAGAACGATTCTTATCACAATTTGAACATAAATCTTACTAATTAGCACCTTTTCAAGATAAAATTTTGTTCCTGTTTTAAACCCATCTTAAATTATTGTAAATTTGTTTTGCATTAGAGGAGGTAGTTTTAAGTTAGAAATCATTGATCCTCATTCTTATATGAATTAAGCTTTGGTAGTTTGGTATTTTAAGAGATTGTGAAATTCAGCAAGTAAAAATACCAGGAGCTTCTAAATGAAGTGAGGGAGTAGTTTAGATGGAAGAGTAATTTCAGCATCAATGTTAAAATGTTTGGGAGTATTTGGGTAACTGATAATTACTGTAGAATATATGCACAGAAATAAGGCCTTTGAAAAGTTAGAATTTCATAGGTAAGATCATTTTTTTTCTTTTTAAAAGATTTTATTTTATTTTATTTTTTAATTAATTAATTAATTAATTTTTAATTAATTTTTATTGATGCTTTGTGTATTTCATACATCATTTTCCAATTCAGTTCAGGCATATATCCCCTTCCCTTCCCCCCCACCCCACCCCTACCCATAGCAGATCGTGCATTCTGCCGTAAGTTTTCTGCATCTTTCTCTGCTTTTTGTTTTGTTTTGTTTTCATTTTTTTTAACAATAGGTGATAATTTGTGAGTACAAGCATCCTTCATGTAAAACCAATTTGCAAGCAGTTGTGCCCAAACCCACACAGCTCATGGGTCCCACCATCCTGAAAGGGGGGGCTTGTATGTTCAATCAAGTTGATCAAATGCCCCTCAACTGACGAGTGGATAGAGAAAACGTGGTACATGTAAACAATGGAATTTTATGCAGCAGTAAAGAAAGACAACATCATGAACTTTGCAGGTAAATGGATGGAGCTTGAAGACATCATGTT
The DNA here is from genome assembly GCA_009823505.1 of Rhizomys pruinosus. Taxonomy (NCBI): domain Eukaryota; kingdom Metazoa; phylum Chordata; class Mammalia; order Rodentia; family Spalacidae; genus Rhizomys; species Rhizomys pruinosus. The sequence goes on from VZQC01006580.1 coordinate 147,436, forward strand.
AAGTGAAGTAACACAGTCCCAGAAAAACAAACGACAAATGGTATCTCTCATATTTATTTATTTTTTAAGGGATTCTACAATACAATGACACAGTTGTTTGCAGATAGCATTGATGTCACTCATTATGTCATAAAATCAGGTAATTGGTGCATTTTGCAAGTATCTATGTCCAAATTTTGAACAACCCAAGGTTCCCATAGACCAGTTGGAGAAGCTTGTATGCACAGACATGTTGATCAATCAGGAGTCCAGACTACATTCCTGTAGTCTAAGATCATTTTTAAGAGTTATTAGAAACAGTTTTCTAAAAACTGGAGACTATATAGATCTTTCAGGCTGTTTGTTTTCATGCTTTCACACATGGATACACACATGAATGATATTGTAATGAAATCTAAGGAAGAATGGAAGTATATATCTAAAAAGATATTTCTTTTACTAGTAGGGTCTAAGTTTATGAATGCATTGAATTTACCAGTAATGATGAGGCAGATGAACTTCATCCTTGGACAACTCCCATGCCTAGGCTCCTTTTAAGAGTCTGTTACATATTCCTGAAATCAAACTGAGATTACTTTAGGTCCACTTAGTGATAATTTAATGCGCATCAATATTTTTAAAATATTGATGATGTGTTCTAGGTAAATCAGTGTCCAAATTTGAGCTTCACTTTTTTAGGGATGTGAGTATGTTTCCCAAGTCAACGTCATGGGTTTCTCAGTTTTTTTTACTTCAGTGATCAAATGCTGGTAAAGGAAAGGTTTATCACACTTATATACTGTTTGTGCCCATGAAATCTTCTTCTGAATAAGATGGATTTTCCTCCTCTCTCCTGGTTTCCATACATTCTTGATAAGACTTCTGCATGTAATCATTTATTTTCTGTCTACACAGAACTCCACCAGATACAGAATTATTATGACTCAACAGTGCCCTAATTGGGGTATTTCCCCTGGTGAAGCTATGAGAACAAAGCTTAGAGCCATTGGATGGTTGCCATGGAAATGTAAGATAGCCAATGACAGCCAAGGCTTCCATGCTCTGTGACTCTAGGATGTGATGTCAGCAATAGTGTTTTACCATCAAGTCCTGAAATGCCACCATGCACAATATTAATAATGAGTTCCAGCTCATGTACTTACCTGCAAGTTTCATAATCCCAGATTTCTTAAACTCTGAATAATATTCAATTGTTTGAATATACCATACTTTCATTATCCATTCATCACCTGATGGACATCTATATTATTTCTGTTTCTGGGCTAATGTGAGTTGAGCAGCAATAAACACAGATGGGCAGTGTTTGTCTGTACACAAATGTAGACTCCTTTGGGTATATGCCCCTCTTAGTATCACTGGATCCATGTGGATGTCTACTTCTAGGTTCTTGAGGAAAATTCACAATTCTTTCCAACAGAGGCTTTTCCACTTTGTACTACCCTAAGAGTAAATAGGTGTTCTCATTCTCTCATACATGTGCCAGAACTTGTGGGTTGTTTGTTTCTTTGTTTTTTAGTCTTAGCAATTCTGACATGGGGGAATCAAAAGTAGTTTTGATTTGTAGATTTACATTTCCTTGATAGTTAAGAATATTGAACATTTAAAAAATTCTCACCCTTTTTTATTTTGTCTGTTTAGAAACTAAAAGGCTACTTTCAGCCTTTAACAGAGAAGCTTCCTTTGGCACTGGATGGCAATATATACATAGACTTGTAGCTGGTCAGAATGTAGACAGTAGGTGATTTGAAGTACTCTGACCTAAGTAAGGTATCTCTGTACTCCCCTCCTCCCTTCCCAGGGCTCAGGGAAGATTTCAAAGAATAGTATGAGAAGAATGTAAGTACAAGTGGTTGGAGAGGAGTGCTCTGAGCCTGGGTTTACTGAACATGACAAAAACCTATGTGCAGATGAATTGAAAGAATCTATCGGGCTGGAGAGATGGCCTAGCGGTTAAGAGCACCGACTGCTCTTACAGAGGACCCGGGTTCGATCCCCAGCACCCACATGGCGGCCGAGAGCCGTCTGAAACTCCAATTCCAGGAGAACTCCAGCTCCAGGGGAATCCGAGACCCTCTTCTGACCTCCGCGGCATTGCACGACACGGGTGCACAGACTTGCATGCAGGCAGTACATTCATACACATACAGAA
>VZQC01006580.1:149735-214915 GCA_009823505.1 Rhizomys pruinosus
AAAAAAAAAAAAAAAAAAAAAACAGTAAGGTTCAGGGTGGATAGGAAGGATACAAATATGCTCAACACTCATTGTATGCTTGTAACAAATTTTCAAGGAATAAAAACAAAATTTAAAAATTCAAATAAATTGTCATGTTTGTGTCCCCAAATGGCCTTCAGATCAGGGTCAGGAATAAAGCTGTTCAACTGACTTAGGGTCTCAGCTTTAGAGGAAACGACATCTCCCCTTCCCATTTATTATCATTGTCGGTAATTTCTCAAGTACTGTTGAGTTTTCTTCCCTACTTCTATGCTGAAATTTTTCTGGCTTGAGCTTATGTGGTATATGTTCATGCTGTTAGCATTGCTGTGAGTTCTTCCGAATAACTGAACAGCTGTCTGGAAAACTCCGTTTCCTTGTGGTCATCCACCTCTCTATCTCCTCTTCCATAAAGATTCCCCAACCTTAAGAGGTAGAAATTTGCTACAGCTATCCTTCACATTTAGGGATAAGGTATAAGCAGTCTGAAGCCTCTTATTCTCTGCATATTTGGCTGGGATCTGTGGGCATTAATTTATAAATAAATAAATAAATAAATAAATAAATACATAAATTCTATACTCATATATCTATCTGTCTATTGAGAGAAAGAGAGAGAGAGAGAGAGAGAGAGAGAGAGAGAGAGAGAGAGAGAATTAAAGAAATTTTCAAGAAGAAAGGGGGGCAGATACAGGAGGGGTTCTGAATATCACCAAAATATATTGTATGAAGTTCATGGGCTAGAGAGATGCCTCAGCAGTGAAAAACACTGGCTACTCTTGCAAAGGACTGGGGCTCAATTCCCAAGACCCACACAACATCTAACAACCATTTATAACTCTAGTTCCAAGAGAATCCAACACCTTCTTCTGACTTCACATGCAGACAATAAACTGACCCAAAATTAAAAATAATAAATTCAAAAAATTCAATTAAAATTACTAATAAAGAAAATTCTGATCTTTTAAAAATATACATCTGACTTGTAAATATGGCTCAGCAGATAAGAGAACTGGCTATTCTTTCATAAGATCCAGGTTTGAATCCCAACACCCATATGGTGGCTAACAGCCATCCATAACTCCAGTTCCAGTGTATGTGATACCCTCTTTTTTCATTTGCTGGCTCTGCAGAACCTGGGTACACTTCTAAATATATTGGCATAACATACACATAATATAAAAATAAATAAATAATAAATAGCATACATCAAATTTTCATTTAAATAATTGGCAGTATTTGGAGAACAAAGTGATAACATTGCTTTAATGTATTGTTGTTTGATAAACTTTTAAAAAAAATGCAGTGTCACTTCCCGTGAATGTAATGACTAAAATACTAAACGTGGTTCTTCATACTCAGTACTGTTTCAACCTCTAAAGCATTAGGCCTAGAAATGCTGTGTATGCTATTGCTTCACTGCTCTGCCCTGACTCCTTTATATGAAGTCTTTCTATACCATACTATGTACCATCAAGGACTGGAATCCTTGGCTGTGTAATCCATATTGGAGAGTTGTTCTGACACTCTAAGTTTTAGAAAGCAGTTTATTCTCCTTTTCACAATCAATTTTAGTACCTCCCATATTTTTGGATGAAATGATTCTGCATTTTACTCTAACAAACAGGATTATTGTCTTTCCAGTCAACCTTCTTTGTTTTCAAAGAAGAGTAGAGCACACAAAGAGATCTGAATTATAATACCAAAGATCAGAGTTCTGCTTTGCACACTGAAGATGGGCAAAACGGATTTATTTTAGCTTATGGGATAGGGTCTGAGTAGTCCAACAATGGCTGTGCCACACTGAAGAGGCTGAAAATCTGTTGGTTGCTCAGTCCATGAGGCTGGATATCTCAGTAGTCCCAATCTGACAACGAAGACCAGATGGATTCCAGGTGACCTGCTATTCTTCAGTCTATGCTGGAATTTCAGGAGTTGATCAGAACAGCAAGACAAATTTACCAGTGAGAAAGAAGGCAAGCAGCAAAAAATGGAGAAGCTCCCTTCTGCCATGGCCTTTTATACTGTCTGCCATCAGAAGGTAATGCCCACATTTAGGGCAGGTCTTCAGTTCTAATGATCCAATCCAAAGATCTCTTCCTTGTTTTAGTTAATCCCTGATCCAGTCATGTTGAAACCCAGGATTAGCCATCACATTGACTAATGTATTTTAATGCAACAGAGTATGAAAATTTCAGTTTTATACTTTGTAATTGCATATTGCAACTAGATTTCTGAAATTTTGTGTGTGATATACATGTGCACATAGTAATATGTATATGAGGCTCCGAGAACAAATTTGGGTATGAGCCCACACCTTCCATGTGGTTTTGAGACTGGATCTCTTTTGTTTGCCACTATGTACACTGAGTGAGCTGGTCAATGAATTCACCTACTCTGTACCTCACCCTTTCATCTTTTTGTAGGAGCACTTGGATCTCATATGTGCATTATTGTGCTGAAATTTTTACATGTGTTCTGACTATTCAATCTGAGGTCCTCACACATGCACAAAAAGTATTTTACATTTGCTTTATTTTTCCCAATTTTGTGGATACATAATGTAATGGTTAATCCTGTTAATCCTAGATATCAACTTGATTGCATTAGGGATGAACAAATATGAGAAAGAGATCTTCAGATTGGAAGCTGGATGACCCACCCTAAATATGGGTGTTACCTTCTGCTGGCAGCCAGTATAAAAAGCCATGGCAGGAGCTTGTCCTTTTTTGCTGCTTGCCTTCTCTCTTACTGGTGAGTTTGTCTTGCTGCTGTGATCCCAGTGTAGACTGATAACTGGCAGATATCCCAGAATCCATCAGGCCTTCAGCACGGGATTGAAACTACTGAGACATCCAACCTTGTGGACAGAGAAACTACCTTGATTCTCAGCCTCTTCCATGAGGCACAGCTATTGTTGGACTACTCAGACTCTATCCTGTTAACAAATAAATAAATCTGTGTAGATATAGATATAGATGATATAGATATAGATGTTATAGATATAGATAATATAGATATAGATGATATAGATATAGATGATATAGATATAGATATATCCATTCTACTGATTTTGTTTCTTTAGAGAACATTAACTAATATGCATAGTATCTCATTTTATATACTACTTTAAAAATAATACATGACAAGTTACTGAAAGTAAAATTAGTTATGAAACAATAAATAAGCTTGGAAAAAATATAACAATGGTTTTGTTATCATATTTAATGTGTAAATTTTCTAAAATATTTACACTCTTTTCTTTAACATTGAGTGGTTTATTTTCTATATATAACTGCTTTCTAAATGTTTTATTTATCTTTCATATATAATCATAAAGGGATAGTTCTGTTAGTGCTAAGCAATGATGAAAACCCTGACTTTCTTATAGACTTCTTTGGAAACACCTCAGTAAGGAATAGAGTAGGTACTATGTTACTATTTATAGAAATCATATATTGGTAACCTGTTATTGTCAACACTGAAACCATGTGAATGAACATGTTGATTCTTCACTTGATTTTCTGCATGCATGTGTGTATTCATGTAAATTCATGTATGGATTGTTATGCATATATATTCATATGTGCATGAAAGTATGTGGAAGTCAAAAGTCAGTATGAACTATGGTCTCTCAAATGTCATCAACTTCATTTTCAGATGAAAGGACTTTCAGTGGCCCGGACTTTGCCAAGAAGACTAGGGTAGCTGTCTATTAAGCTCTGGAATCTGAAAACCATTGTCACCCCAGTATTTGGACTAGACTTATACAAATGTTCACCATCATGCTGTCGCTGTCTTTTTTATGTTCAGGGGTTCATGATTTTTCTTTTAATTTTATATTACTCTAAAATATGAATATATACCTTCTGCCCATGTACATTAATTACCATGCCTGAAAGTAAGTGGTAAGTTAATTCTAGGACTCATTAAGATATCCACATTATGCCAATCCCAAAGTAATTGTTATACAGTTTTTAATTAAAGCTAATGTGGACAACAGCAATTTATATCACCAATTAACTCAGATGCATTAACGTTTTTATCAGCCTTTAAAACAATGTTGTTTAATATATACATATTTACTATTACTAAGTCCTAAAACACCATGTATCCTGTACACAGAGTTTGGGCAAAACTGAATACTTGTTGAACTCACGTCAATTAAATATGCACCAATCGAATATACACCCGTGTCCCTCTCCCACCCCTCCCACCCCTCCCACCCTTCCCGAGTCACCATTTCAGTCAGTTTTCTGATGCAATTTTCTGTTGTTGTTCTTTTAATATGCATCCCTCTCCACAAGAAATGTTTATAACTGGGTTATTGGTACTAGCATCCACATATGAGAGATACCAGTTGTCGTTTGTTTTTCTGGGACTGTGTTACTTCACTTAACATGATGTCTTCTAGCTCCATCCATTTACCTGCAAAGTTCATGATGTTGTCTTTCTTTACCACTGCATAGGAATTCCAATTGTGTAATGTACCACATTGTTCATCTATCCATCCATCAGTTGTAGGGGCATTAGTGGCCGTTGGTCCACCAGCTCTTCAGTTCAGCTTTCTATGTGAACGAGACGTCGCATCTAATAACTCAAATAGGCATGTGGTCTGCTCAATAAATTCATGCCGGCCAAGTGTAAGCACTGAACGTCTGTCCGCTAGGGAGAATTCAACCCAACAGCGAAGTGGACTAATGCCCTGGCCATCAATAGCCAGGCAGATCATTTAGAAGTACTTTCTAAGGGCTCTCAACACCAGTCCATAGATGCTGCTACAAAAGATCTATATTCCAAGCAGCCTCATCACCTAAGTGGTGTTAGTGTTACTAACTGCTATCGCGCCTTCCTTTCGACTCTTACAACAACATTCTTATCCATTTGTCACCTTGTTGAAGCTGTCACATTAGTCTATTTTTTTCTTGCATCCTAGCTCCAGTACATGGTTTACTGAGACGAAGTTTAGACCGGTTATTCTATTCGCCATTAGTTTGGTTTTTAATTTGCATTATTTTTCGTTGATATATTAATCACTTAATGGTTCGTCTAATAATTATCTTCTGTCAATGAATAGTAATGCAACCTAAGGTCAGCCAATCTCTTTTCTTACACAGTTTTTTATTAGCGCATGTATTTTAGGTCCTTAAAAATAAATTAGTTTATGTTGCTATTCCCATATAGATATAAACGGCAACAAGTAGCAGCTAAAGGCATAAATCTAGCTAATTGGGATGGTTGATCTATAGCAGAGAAATCTTGTGGCGGCCATATGATATTCCTCAACCCCTCATATTGGTCTTAATATAGACTTAATGCAGCATTCTGGGTTTTTCGTACGCCTTGATCTAACTGCTTGGAGAGTCAAAATGAAATCTCTTAAAATAACAAATCACTCCCTAATAAATAAATATATCCACATTGGGTGAATAACTTAATGATAGAAGTGATGAAGGTACTTAGTTTTGTACAAAAACCTTGCAATACGGCTAACTACTTGGCTATTAAATAAACTAACATCTTGTGACGGGGAAAAGGACTTTAGATAGGTTAATAGTGCTACCATTTACGGGGATGTTACCAGTATGTAAATCACAAACTTTAAATGGGTGTCGTCAAGAAAAAAATGTAGACTCTGCTAAGGTGGATAGGGATCTTCACCTAAAAAGGAGTTGGCGCACTGGGGCAGAAGATGGGACTGCTCTGCTTCTGGAACACTCTGCGGGAAGAACGCGTTTAGACCTGTTGCAGAGTCATGGCCAGTGCCTCCTCTTTATGGGCATTCCCTTCCCTATACTTGTCAAAAGGTAAAGATCAACCTAAGATTTTCTCTATATCTGTACATCTACGTATGTTCTCCATATCTATGGCTGCATGCCGTCTCTTCAATACAAGAGAACTTTCTTACCCTCCCACAGAAGTATAAGGAATATTGATGATGATGAGGTCATTCTCCAGCTGTAGATTGGAGCCAGCTGTTATAGAGGTTCTTCTCTTGTAAATCATAAAACTGCCTTCTTTATTGACTAATGGACAGAAACTGTGAAAAGGATTATTCTCTATTCAGAAACCAAATATAACTAAAGTCTCCTTAAGCTATGCACTTACAAAATATATAATACAGGAGCTCTGACACAACAATGGATTATTCTACCAAGGAGATGTTGTCCAGGGGATCCAAGCCCCACAAAAGGTAAAGGCCCCTTGCCTCCAAACCGGATACTGCAGGAAGAGAGCGATAAAGCCCTGCTGTTGAAGACCTGATATAAACATGGGAAGATGTATGAGACTGCATTTGCATGCACTTGCAGCATACGATGGTCTCTGGAATGCCAGAGAGTGTTACCAAAGCCACTAAACCAATAAAGCAAATATAGTTCTTGAGTCAAGCAAGACTCTCCGTCAGCACCAACTACACCCCACCTGCCTAGAATACTGTGCATCAGTACAGCCTATATATGTATATCCCAAATCTAATTGGCTATTAGCTCTCTTCCTTTGAGGAAGAACCCATGGCTGATGCCACAAGCTTACATCCTCTAATGGTTAGGAGATGACGAGACCCTGTCATACTTAACAGAAGAAAATGTAATTTATGGATTAACATACCATCCAAACATCTGTGTCTATACCAAAGTAACCTACCATAACAATTAGTACTGTTTAAATACCTATATATCTAATTGCGTGTGCTTCATTAGTAGGATCGAAAGGCTATATATTATACTGTTTAAATACCTATATATCTAATTGCGTGTGCTTCATTAGTAGGATCAAAAGGTTATGCCTGGACAAACTGTCAGCCTAGGAAAGAAAACAGCCAGAATTGACTAGAGACTAAGACAACAGCTCCAGAGAAAGTAGACTGTTTTGCTTCTCATCCACCTGTGCCCCTTTTCTAAGCCTAGGGAACAATCTGCAGAAGAGGGACACGGTAGAATGTAAGGGCTACAATTGGGGTGAATGGTGAAACTACAACAATATAGACTGGATACACATTTGATCAACTTGATTAAACATACAAGCCCCCCCCTGCTGGACGGTGGGACCCATGAGCTGTGTGGGTTTGGACACAACTGATTGCAAATTGATTTTACATGAAGTATGCTTGTACTCACAAATTATCACTTATAGTTAAAAAAATGAAAACAAAACAAAACAAATAAGCAGAGAAAGATGCAGAAAATTTACGGCAGAATGCATGATCTGGGATGGGTAGGGGTGGGGTGGGGGGAAGGGAAAGGGATATATGACTGAACTGAAATGGAAAATGATGTATGAAATACACAAAGCATCAATAAAAAAAGATATTCACATTATAACATCAGAGTTGCTTTCAGATAGAAAGAATTATAACAGTAACATTGCTGAGCTTTTCTTTCAATTGGGAGAATTGGTACTAGCATCCATAAATGTGGGAAATCATTCCCCATTTGTCTTGTTTTGTTTACTTTATGTGGGGGTGGGGGGGATGTGTTACTTCATGTAGCATAATGGCTTTGAATTCCATCCATTTACCTGCAAATCTCATGATGTCATCTTTCTTTACCACTGCATAGAACTCCATTGTGTAGATGTGCCACATTATTGTTATTCAGTTATTAGTTGAGGGGCATTTGGGTTGGTTTCAACTCTTGCTATTGTGAAAAGAGCTGCCATAAACATAGATGTGCATGTATCTTTGCAGTAGGATGAGTCTTGTGGGTATACACCCAGAAGTGGTATGGCTGGGTCAGGTGGTAGGTTCATTTTTAGTCTTTTATGAGTTCTCCACACTGCTTTTCACAGTGGTTGTATGAGTTTACATTCCCACCAGCAGTGGATGAGTGTTCCTCTTTCCCCAAAACCTCTTCATTCTTCATCTTAGCCTGGTGTATCTGAGTGAGATGATATCTTATACTGGTTTTAATTTGCATTTCCTTAATTATTAAAGATGTTGAATACTTTTTAGGATATTTCTCAGCCATCTTTACTTCCTCATTGGTGAAGTCTCTGTTCAGCTCTTTACACCAAATTTGAGTGAGGCATTTGTTTTCTTCTTTGTTTTTGAGTAGTTCATATATTCTGGATGTTAATCCTCTGTCAGATATATCACTGGTAAAGAATTCCTCCCACTCTGTGGGTTTTCTCTTCACTTCCTTGATTGTTTCTTTCACTGTACAGAAGCTTTTGAGTTTGATGAGGTCCCATTTGTCAACTGTTGACCTTATTTTCTGCTCAACTGCTGTCTGATTTAGAAAGTCTTTTCTTATTCCTATTCCTATGCCTATGTCTTGTAAGTTGTTGCCAAATTTTTCTTCTATCACCTTCAGGGGTTCGGGTTTCACACTGAGATCTTTGATCAAGTTGGAGTTGATTTTTGTACAGAGTGAGAAGTAGTGTTTAATTTTGTTCTAAAAATGGTGATCCAGTTTTGCCAGCACCATTTGCTGAGGATGCGGCAGAACAAATAGGTGGAGTCTTCACTTACTATGTCCTACAGGTGCTCCCTTCATGTCCCCCAGTCCAGTACCCTTGGTGTGTTCCACACAACATGGTGCTGATGGGATCTTAGAGAGTCCCATACACCAGTGTTCCAGGCGTTTTGAGCCCTTAAACCCTCTGCCTATGTCACCTTGTTGGGAGGAGTCGCTGGATCCAAAGTTCCCCATCTTGTTCACTAGGACCATCTGCGTAGGGCTATGGCATCTGCTAGCTCATAGCTAATTTCTTTTCGGCCCTTACAATCTGTATGCACCAACCTCTTCTGCAAGAGTCCCTGGGCCTGGGGGGCAGGGAGAGAGATAGGATAGTCTAATTTTTCTCTGAGATGAGACATCAAGTTCTCAGGTCTCTTCATGTACCATTTTCAATAGACTGTTGGCTCATTTCAGAGGTATTTTTTACTACTAATAAAAACACAAATGGAAAAGAAAGCACAAAGATCTAAACAAACACTGATGATCATAACAAACCATGCTATGGGCACAACATAAATTCTTAGATGGCATTTTAGCATGGGCATCACAGCCCTTTAACAAATAATCGTAATGGTTTTTCTATTTGTGCCTATACCATCCCATAACTCTAGGGGGCAATCTGGCTTATGTTTTCAGTTTTGAGTTCCTCCCCAGGGAGGGGATCATAAATCCAACTGGCATTTTGTTGGTCGTACAAATGCCAGACTGTCCCCATTTTTCCAGGGAACACCTTATTTGGCATGTGATAGTTCAACACATGGGGACTGTAGCAGAACATCCGGGACCATTCCTCCCTAAGCATCTGCATAGTACTTTCCACCACTATGAAGGCCAATTGTCCAGTAGCAGATTATCCCAATATTATTTGCCTTTCTCATGCTCATAACATGCTAAGTCTTCAGCAATAGGGTCTTATAATTTGCTTCCTATGGGCATCCAACATCAAAGGCAATATCTTTTTCTTTGGGGGTGTCCAGAGCCTCCTTGGCCAACAGTTCCTAGGGGAGGGCTATGCAGCCCTGATAATAAGTCTATTTACTAATTGTGCAATTTCGGGGAGCCTTTTATATTTTTATACCATATTGGTTTACGCCTTGGCACCAAAAGGTCCAGGTCATTGCAGACATTCCTCAATCATTTGAGTGAATATTGCATATGTCTTATCCAACCATAAAACTCCCAAGGATTCTTTTTTTTTATGTGCATGAATGTACTGAATGCATGCAGGTTTATGCACCTGTGTCGTGCAATGCTGTAGAGGCCAGAAGAGGGCGTCGGATTCCCCTGGAACTGGAGTTCTCCTGGAATTGGAGTTACGGACGGTTCTCAGCCACAATGTGGGTGCTGGGGATCGAACCCGGGTCCTCTGCAAGAGCAGTCAGTGCTCTTAACCGCTAGGCCATCTATCCAGCCCCAGGATTCTATAGTTATACTTGGTGCTAGTACCTCTTGGTGAATTTACTTTTCAACTTTGTTTCTTCAGGTGTACTTGTTACATCTCCATTGGTTCTCACATCTGCAAAACACTAAGACATTAACATTAAATCAAATGGAAACCGTGTCTAACATTGTATGAGAAGATTTTGTCTTTGTGCCAATTGTTTCAAAAGATCCATGTTGGTTACAATAGCATGGATAAGAGGCATTAACTCTTCAGTATCTGTAATCATTTTCTTGAATCCATTTGGTATGCAGCTGGTTTTTCCATGCAGCATCTCTGAACTTCTTTGGCTTTGATAGACTCATTGGGCCTGGCTCAAGCTGCCTAGACTTGTACAGGTCCAAGGAGAATTGGTCCTCCTTTCACTCCTGCTTTACTTGTTGGTTCCCTGGGTCAGGAAGGCCCTGGGCCTGATTCCTTGTTGTAGTAACACCTGTGATGTTTTCATTAACCCCATCTGGCTTCTTGGGTGTGTGTGGGGGGATCCCTGGTTGGGCAAGCTGCCTCTAACCCTAGTACAACTCTTCTCAGCAGAGAAAGTTGCTCTGTTTAACCTGGAGGGGTCATTTCCCATTCCCAGGACAGTTTTTATCCTCCATAAGTCTTTTTTGAACTGTTCTTCAGTCTTTAAAGCTTCTAGTGCCTCTTCTATCTAGGATAAATCTTTAATAGCAAAGTAAGATCCAGGTCACTTCAGCCATCGCTTGTTGCAATTCTGACCCTAAGTTCACCACTCCCAGGGCTTTCAAAGTTTTCTTTAGATCACTTAGAAGCAGATGCCCAGCCAGAATTTCCTCCTCTCTTCTTTATCTACCTAAGAGGCTTCACTCTAGTTCTGTACTTTATAATCTGCTGTACAAAACATATTGCAGCTTCTACACCTGCCAACTCTATGTAGACCATCAGATCCCTCATGCTGAAATTGGCTCTACCTCCTTCTCCAGGTTCACTTTAGTTACCAGTCTCTTCTGCTGTAACAGATAGAACCTCATGGCCCTTCGCAAACTTGCCTTGCTCATTCTGAAACCAGTCAGTGGCTCTGTTTATCCTGTCAACTACATCGCTTTTGTCTCAGTATATTTTCCTTCCCTGGAGAGCAGGTTGTGTTCCCTCAGATGCATACTCCTGCAAGCATTTTGGAGGTCCAACCCCTCCTTCTGCTGCACTCTCAAAGAAGGACTGAGGGATAGAGCCTCTAAGAACTTTGTTTAAGGAACTTTTAATGTTTTATTTTTCCCCTACTAATAGGGGAAATGAAAGGGTGCTACCTTCACATCCCCCTTACCCCCCATGCACACAGGGTGTTGTTCACAACATGGCACAGGCAGGATCCTAGACAGCCTTGCGTGCTGGAGCTAAGAGTTCTTAGGAGCCCTTAGTCCCTCCCCCTATGTAAGATAATTGGAAGGGGTCCTTGGATCATTAGCTCTGCCTCTTGTCCAGTAGCACGCTCTGTGTTGGCGTCTGTTGTCTGCTAGTTGACCGCCAGGACCAGTCCACTTAAAGTCTGATTTACCAAGAAAGTCTAATTTATCCCACGATAACAAAGATTCTAAATATAAAAAAGAAAGAAAAAGCATCGTATAAGAACTACTTTTCAAGCTACTACCTACAACACATAGGGAGAAAAAAATAATAGTTGAAAGAAAATATTTAAGTTTTAAACATTCAAGGGATGTGAAAATTTTCTATTTCTCTGAAATATTTATTTTTATTCATGTGTATGAGTGTCTTTCTTGCATGTATGCATGAGCATTATGTGTGTGCAGTACCAGCTGAAGGAAAAAGAAGGTGTCAGAATCCTTGGAATTCCAGGGAGCCACTATAGGAGTGCTGAAAATTGAACACTGATGCTCAGCAAGAGTAATAATTGCTATGCTGATCCATCTTTTAAACTTTAAAAATTCAGAGACTGTGGCAAATTTTAAAATATTTGGCAGGTAATTGAATTATATGATTAATATAAAGGATAAACAATATTGTAATAAGGATAAACAAATACTGAATAAATAAAATATTTTATATTTAATTTCTTAATCAATTGAAAAAGATATTTTTGGATTCAAATCTATATTACTTATGATAATTTCAAACAAATATACACATTCAAATACATTAGGAATTTTAATACAGCTAGTGAATTATCTCTTTATAAGGAAATATTTCACTAAATATTTAACAGTATTTTAACACAATTAAACAGTAGATGAAGTACTATAAAATTGAGCCAAAAGAATTGTAGTTTACAGCACATGGAATATACTCCAAAATATTAAGGGAAATACAAAATGAATCTGGATATATATTTTAAAGGACTCAAAATTCTGTGAAATATTGGTAGCTTTTCTGTCACAAAGATTTTACATTTCAGTAGCTTCTTTAGTCAATAAGAAAGCAATTTCACAATTTGGCCTATATGAGGATTTGTATTTAGACAATATGTGTTATAAGGCCATAAATACATTGCTTCCTGAAAATAAATTATTGAAAAACTTAGAAGTTCTGTTATAACAATCTTCTTTTCTATACTACATATAAGTTTATTTCTAACAATATTATTTTTTGATGCCTCATTGCTCAATTTTACCTTTAAGACCTCTGGTAGAGCTGGGCATGGTGGCACATGCCTTTAATCCCAGCACTCAGGAGGCAGAGGCAAACACATCTCTGTGAGTTCAAGGCCAGCCTAGTCTACAAAGTGAGTTTCAGGCCAACTAGGACTAAAGGCAGACCCTGTCTCAAAAAAGACTTCTGGCAGAATATGGTAAATCTTTGAAGATATATGATTATAGCTATGTTCCTCAGAACACTCCTTTTTTTTTTTTGCTTCATTTAAATAAAAAATAGATGTAATAGGCAAGTACAAAAGCAATATTTGTCTTATAAGGCTCAAATGATAAAGCTTGTTGGGAGGATTTCAGGAGTATTTTTACAAGTGTTCGGTCATTAAAATTTGAAATTAATATGCAAATCTAAAAGATCTAGTCATGCAGGACATTTAAAAGCTCATCTCCTTTGCCTTTCATATTCAGAATCTATTGCAGACAGAAAGAAACACAATTGTAAAAATAGCACTACTGGGGCTGTAAGTCTTCCTTTAGAACAAATGGAAAACCATTAACACATAGGTTCCCTTGGAAGTATACAACTCATTTTAAAAAAGGTGAAATTTCTTATTTCCTTAAACACACTGCTCTGAAGTAAGAATAATAGAAATAAATACTTGAGAAAGCAAGCAGTCATGTGGATGGCACATAAAACTAAATGAGGTTTCAAGAACATTTTCTTGAGACCTGTCATGCATTTCCTATGGAATCAGAGTCTAGTGCACATCGTTTGTCCTGCTGTGTGTAGAGTGACATATTGTGCTGTTTGAATGACAATGCTCCACATAGGTTTTAGGAAGTGTGGCCTGGCTGGAGGAAACTTGTCAAGGTGGGTGCGCTTTGGCAGATTTCCTGTGTCTCTTCCTGCAACTGTTTGAAAAGGTAAACACTTGGTTTTCTCCTCTGGCCACATTTTTCCACCATGCCTCCACTGTCATTATGGACTTTTACCCATGGAGCTCGAATAAACATTTTTTTTGGGGGGGAGGGCGGGGGCCTGAGTGCTTTATTTACATCTAACAAGCATAGGGTCAGAACCCGCAGCACAAAATATTCAGTGACTTCTGGTTGCTCCAGTCTTCAGGCTGATATTTGAGTAAGTCTTGCTGGTTCTGCTGTCTGCTTGCTTTCTAGAGTGCTTGCCTCAGTGTTTGTCCACTGGCCTGAAGAGCTTCCCAGTATTCGCTATAAAAATGGCTTATTCTTTTATTTTTTCTCCTCTTCATATGCGCTTTGCTCTCTTCCTTTTCCTGCAATAGAATTAACTGCCCCCTGAAAGGGACTCAAGAGGAACATTGAGGCAGAGAGTCCTTTTGAAAATTCTTCTTTTTATAAGTTCCTTTGGAAATGGAATTTTATCACAGCAAAAGAAAAGTCACTAATATGCGTGCTTTCCTCATAAAAGACAAACAATGAATATCCTCAGATTTCCATGGCACTTTTTATGTCTTTTTCTTGATCAGTCATGTCTCAGGTGAATAACAGACATGCTGTAGATATTAAAATTTATCTTTGAGACTGAAATTTGAACATTACATAATTTGCACATGTCACAAATAATTATTATTTTCATTTCTTTTCCAAACAGTTGAAAATTTTATCGACCATATGTAAGGTAAAAATTATATTTGTGCTTCCCTGACTTAATATCATATTTCATAGGTTTAAAACATACTGTACTATTTGTCACCATATATGAGTTGTTGTATTAGTCAGTTTTCTGTTGCTGTGATAAAGCACCATGAACAAGGAACTTATAAAAGGAAGAGTTTATTTGAGCTTATGATTGGCGGTTCCAGGGAATGAGAGTCAATTGTGGCGGGAGGTGTGGCGGCTGGATCTGGAGCAGCAAACCGAGGGTCACATCTCGCAAAGAGCACAGGAAACAGAGAGGGCAACTGTAGACCACAGAGGCTTGTTAAAACTCACTAAGCCTGCCCCCAACAACGCACTTCCTCTAGCACGGCCACACCCTCCAAGACCTCCAAAAACAGCGCCACCCACTGGAGACAAATGTCTGACTACTTACAGCCTATTGGGGACACTCATGCAAACCACCACAGTTGTGTTATGGAGAAAAAAAAATCTCTTATGTTATGACACTTAGTTAAGAACTATTTTGGATTCTCTTTTATGACAAGAAATCTGGGTGCTGATTCTTTTTACCACTAGCATCTCAGATGATTACACACACAGTCACCCATACACAGGTAGAGTACTGTATTAGTCAGGTTTCTCTAAAGAAACAGAAGCAAAAGGATGAGTATATATAACTATATACAATTTATTGATTTGCTCACGTGACGGAGCTCAACAGTAGCGCCAAACTGGACAGGCCGGGAATCCAGGGAACTGCTCAGTCCACAAGGCTGGATGTCTCAGGAGTCCCAGTCTAGTGCTGAAGGCCCGAATGGATTCCAGGAGATCTGCCGGTCTCAGTACACACTGGGATCCGAAAGGTTGATCACAGCAGCAAGACAAACTCACCAGATGAGAGAAGCAAGCCACAGGAGGAAAAAAGGGACCAGCTCCCGCTGCCGTGGCCTTAAATACTACCTGCCGGCAGAAGGTAACACCCACATTTGGGGTGGGCCATCCGGGTTGAGGTGGTCCAATCAGAAGACCCTTTTCTCTTATTTGTTCCTTAGTCCAGTCAAGTTGACACCCAGGATTAACCATCACAAGTACTGTTGCAATATTGTGTCTTTAAAAATGCTTTGCCGGGGCTGGAGAGATAGCCTAGCGGTTAAGAGCACCGACGCTCTTGCAGAGGACCCGGGTTCGATCCCCAGCACCCACATGGCGGCTAAGAACCGTCTGTAACTCCAATTCCAGGAGAACTCCAGCTCCAGGGGAATCCGAGACCCTCTTCTGACCTCCGCGGCATTGCACGACACGGGTGCACAGACCTGCATGCAGACAGTACATTCATACACATACAAAAATAAATAAATAAAAAATAAATAAATAAATAAATAAAAATAAAAATGCTTTGCCAAGAAAGTAATCACAAATTAATTCCAGAAACAACAAATATTTATTTTTAATATATATATTATACATTCCATGAAGATTTTTGAAATGTAATAGAACCATAATCATGATTAATTCAAAATGTTCTTCATCCATTCATCAGTGGATGAACATCTGAACTGATTCAATTTCTTACTTATTCTGGAAAGAGCTGCAATGGATATAGATGGATGTACATGTGTCTTTATAGTATAATATAAATTCCTTATGGAATATACCCAGCAGTGCTATAGCTGAATCATATGCTATATCTATTTCTAAATTTCTGAAGAAACTCCAAACACATTTCTAAAGTGGGTGTACTGTCTTATCAGCAATGAGTAAGTGTTCTCTTTTCCTCGCATCCATGCCAGCATTTGTTTTTACTTGATTTTTTAATGAGATCCATTCTGACTTGGGTGAGATGAAAAGAAATTATACTGAGTGAAGTAACTCAGTCCCTGAAATATAAACACCACATGTTAACTCTCATATATGGATCATATGCCAGACTTTAGGTCTGTATGTTTTCCTTGGGATGTATTGGGAACTCAGAAAGGGACAGTGGCCCAGGGTTTGCCCCAAGGCAGGAAAGATAGCCCTCCATAGTTTAAATGAGAATGGAGAGGAGGTATAATATTGGTGGAAATGTTCAAATAGGGAGATGCATGGGGGATGTGAGATATGAGGAAATGGAGGAGAGGGTGAAACAAGACGAAGTTGATATCCAGAAAACCATTTATTAGTGACTGGCTGTTAAAAAACAAAACAAAACAAAACAAAACAAAAACCAGAAAACTTGACAGTAGATACAGCACAATAATAGACATTGTTGGTGCTAGAAGCAACAAGTCACCAAACAAAAAAATCCATTAACAAGTGTGTGCTAAGTCCACATGAGTTGTTGTTGGTCAGGGAGTTCCCATACCACCCCCCCAGACACCCTGCCAAACAACACACACTTACCATTACTCTTGGTTAGCCCCCAGAGTTAGTAGATAAGACTATACTGGTAGAGAAACCACACACCTTGGCTGCAGGTTGTAGACAAATCAAGCTGGAGCTGTCTGGAAGATTTCTTCCTGGTGGCTGGCTCTCATGGTGCTCTCTGATGCTCTGCATGCTGCTGTAGGGTAAAGGCATTGGCAGTGGAATCCAATAATGAACTCTAAGAATTGTAACAGCAAGATGTACACATAGGTACAAGGCTGGCATGACTGTTGTGGTACCCAACCCTTGCTAATTATATTTGAGATTTGTTTTACAAGAAGTAATCCATGCCTAATACTGCAAAATCCGATCCGAATTGCAATTTATATATATTTATAAAATCTCCCCCCCACAGCATGGGGGACATGGTTCTAGATTTGATAATCATGATTATATATATATATATATATATATGTATTTATATATATATATATATGTAGAATTACATATAAATGTATTTTATAATATATTATATATTAATTAATATATTATACGAATTGGATTATCAAATCTAGAACCATGTCCCCCTGCTGTGCCCCCACCCCACACAGAGCTCATGTTTCTGCACAAGCTTTTTTCATCTCTTTCTCATCTTTCTCAGAATTCTCCATGGAAAGTTGATGTATTGAGTGGAAGTCCACTGTTTTCAGTTCGTTTTTTGATGCAGTCCTTTCTTTGTTTTTTGTTTCCAATATGCATCACTCCCAACTACTTATTTGACAAAAGTTTAAAGAAGAATGACATTCTATGCAGAATCTAACAAGATTCTGCTTAGCGAATAATGGACATAGCATCAAACTAACAACCCCCTCATTTTACACAGACACAGACAACACACACACACACAACATATATATAGTATATATATATTATAATATTAATATATAGATAATATATATATATATATAATCCGTAAATAAAGAATCCTTCTCTGTGAAGTGAAAATAGGTAAGGGTGTACATGTGGTACATGATGCTGAGAATAAAGAATAGTTAAAGACTTGTCTCCTAGACAAGACTTTACATTTTACCTCACTTTCTTAAGGATCAGAGACTATTGTATAAGCATGTAAGTGCTGGTGTAGAAAGAGAAGGGCTGGGAAGCACTATCTTTGAAGCGCATCATGACCATGAGTACCACAGACTTAAAGCAGCTGTGCATACATACTGGCACTTGGTTAACAGGATTCAGGCCCTCCTAATATCCAACTATCGATGTGGATGGGACAAAACACTCTGACCAATACCAATTGGGAGGAAAGGTTTATCAGCTTACATCTCCTGGGTCCAGGTTCATCACTTAGGGAAGCCAAGGCAGGAACTCAGGGCAGGAAACCTGTAGGCAGGAGCTGAGCACAACCACAGGGAATGCTAGTGTGTCACTGGCTTGCTCTCCCGACTGCTCATGCTAGCTGCCTGCCATCTTTACAGTACAGTACACAAACCTGTCCAGGGTGGCACCACTCATTGTGGGCTGGGCACTCCACGCACTGCAACAACCATCAAGAAAATACTCCCACAGACGTGGTCACAAGCCAATCCAATGTGGGCCAATTCCCCACTGAGGCTCCCCCAATCCAGGTTGTCAAGTTGACGACTAAAGCTATCCCAGCACAATTGACCCCTTTGGTTAAACTTGACATACAAAACTAATCCATTATTAAACCACCAACTTTCCAGTTCTATCCCCAAACATGATGATGTTAAATTATCACAACCTAGGCAGTAGCAACTTAGATTGCCACAGTCCTTAAATTGTCCAAACCTCTAAAAGTTCAGTCTATTAAAAGTCTTTAACTGTGGGCTGCTGCATAAAATCAAAAACAAGTACTGTTTATGTTTCAAAAGGGAAGAATCAAGGCACACTCAAAGTAAAAGCCTAAATCCATCAAAGTAGTTCAAGGCGTGGACACACTGGATTTACTCATGATCTTTCTGGGTCCAAAGGTTTCAGCAGACCCCCTTTACAACCACGCTGCAACCAGGCACACACACGCATCTAAAGACCAGGCTGACCATTTCACACCTGCTGCTGCTCTTCGTGACCCACGCTGGTACCAATGCTGGTTCTATTCTCTTCCATTGCTGTGACAAAATACTACTGACCTACACCAACTTTGGGGAGGAAAGGGTTTATATTAACTTACTCCCTGGGTCACATTATCATGAGGGAGCCAAGGCAGGAACCCAGGGCAGGAACATGGAGGCAGAGCTGAGGCACAGCATGGAGGAGGCTTCCCCCTGGCTTGCTACCCCTGCGCATGCCCAGCCTGCCTTCTTAAGTACCAAAACCTGCCCAGGGTGGCACCATTCTTGTGGGCTGGGCCCTTCCACATTGCCAGACAATCAAGGACAATACTCCATAGACATGGCCCACAGGCCATCCGAGGGAGCCAATTCCCCATTGAGGCTCCCTCACCCAAGTGGTCAGAGTTGAGATGCTAAAGATCCATCAGAAATTGACCCCGTGGTCACTTGGCACACAAAACACATCACTATTAAACCACCACCTTTAAATTCTTATCCCACCAAGATGGTGTTAACATTAATCACAACCTGAGACAGACAAACCAAAGCCCCACAGTCCTTAAATGTCCCAACACTTAAAAGTTCACAGCTATTAAAAGTCTCTTAACTGTCTTCTTGCAGGTATCCCCATTTTTAGAGGCAAGGAGCCTCAACCTTTTGGGGCGTGGATCCCCTGGCCAACATCTCCTGCCTTGGTAGGAATAATCCATGCTGATGTCAGAGCTCTGGTTGATATATTTGGCTTAAGTGCATAGCTTAAGAGACTTAGATATAATTTTGATCTGAATAGAATAATCCTTTTCATAGTTTTATGTCTATTATTCAATTAAGTGAAGCAGATTTTTTAACTGGTTTTATAAGAGATTATCTCTATAAAGTTGGTCCAATTTACAGTGATAGAAGGAGCTCATCATCATAATATTTCTACCTTGTTCTATGGGGAGGGGGAGTTAAGAAAGTCTCTCGATTATAAAACCTTTGTGGCACCTAGACGTGTTCATTAGGACTCAATTATAAATAGTTCTTACAAGTAGCATCACAAGAGGGGTTGGATATTTGTAGCATCGGAGGCTTTCTTTCCTTCGTGTTCATATGGCCAAACCTTTCTGCTGGCACTTTCTGTTAACCTACTCAATGCAAAGCTGTCATCTTTTCTTTCTTAGCCTTAAGTTGGTGACATTTTGAACCTGTTGGAAGTATAACAAATATTATTTTCCTAATTAGTTTTAGATTGAATTGCAAGGTTATTGATTGAAAAGGTTTCATGTCAATCTGTATCCCCCATTTTTTAGGTTTTTGGTTTTTGACCCATGAATCTCAGAAGCATGGTATTATCAATACTATAGAGAGTTAACAAGGGGAGATGTATTTGAGACACACATGCAAGGTACAGATGGTACCCTGGAAGTACCAGTGTTACCAAAGACCACTAAACCAATAAAGCAAATGTGGGGTCTCCTTGAGTCAAGCAAGACCCCTCTGTCAGTACCAGCTACACCTCACCGCCTGGAAATATGTGCAGCAGAGGCAGCCATATGCCTGTATATCCCAAATCTAATGGCTATTAGCTCTCTCCTTGGAGGAAAACCCATGGCTGAGCGCTACATCGTACATTCGTCAATGGTTAGGAGAATGGTTAAAGTAGCCACGGTAAGACCCTTGTCCAATTCAACATAAAAAATGAAATTCATGGATTAACATGCAGATCCAAAACATCTTGTCATACAAAGTACCGTACCATAACAATTAGTACTGGTTATAATACCTATAAATATCTATGTGCTTGTTCTTCATTAGTAGGATTGAAAGGTATAGTCGCTGGACAAACGTCAGCCCAGTGAAAGGAAACAGCCAGATTGCCAGAGTACCAAACAACAGCTTCCAGAGAAAGTAACTGGTTTGCTTCTCAGCCAACGCTGGTGCCCCTTTTCTTAAATCTAGAGAACATTGTGGAAAGAGGGGTTGGTAGGAATGTACAGCCATGGATTGGGGGTGAATGGTGGAAATTACAAGCAATATATGACTGACAATCATTTGATCAACTTATTGAACCATACATGCAGACACCCCGCCCTGCTAGGATGGTGGGCCATGGACGCTGTTGGGTTTTTGGGCATATCTGTCTTCAAATAGGTTTTGCCATGAAGGATGCCTGTCTCAATAATTATCACTTTGTTAAAAATTAAAAAAAAAACGTGAGAGAAAGATCAGGACATGTATGGCAGAAATGCATGTCTGGGATGTGGGACTGGGTGGGGTGGAGGGAAGGGAGAGGGAAATAATTGGCCTAACTGAATTGGAAATTGAGGTATAAATACACAAAACTGCAATAAAAAATTTTTTAAAATTAAAAAAAGAGTCTCTTAACTAGTATGGCTGGCTGGTAAAATCCAAAAACAATACTTGTCTTTATTCAAAGGGAAGATCAAGGGGCAACACTCAAACAAAAGATATCATTCCAGCAAAGTAGCTCAAGGTGGACACCTGGGACTCATTCAAATCTTCTGGCTCCAAAAGGTTTTTGGCAGCTCCCTTCTCTGTCTCTGACTCGCGTGCTATGGCACACATCAGCTTCATGCTCGCAGGGGCCCAGCCGACTCCATGTCCACACTGCCACTGCTCCTTGGTGGTCATCCTGGGTCACGTCATGCATCTCCAAAAAGCTGAGTTGCCACTGAAACTGAGCGATTCAATGTCTTCTGACCTCTCCTGATGCAGAAACCCTCGAGCTTCTCTTCCGAACCCCCTGGAATCCTGGGGTTCTTCACTGACAACCAAGCCGCAATTCTGACCATGGCTGTTCCTGACCCAATCATAGTGCCAGCCTCGCTGTTCTCTGTGACCCCTTCATAGCGTTTAACCCTGGAAACCATATAGGAGACTCTGACACATTACGAAGAATTCCCTGTCTGCTTGACATGGAGGTTTGCCCCTTCTTTAACATTGCTTTTGTGTGGCGGACCCGAGAAAAATTTTTCCGAAAAGATTTACCACAGTGATGGTGCTCGTGTTACTTATAGCTGTATTTTCAGCCCCAGATAACCAGCATCAATTTGTCCCCAGGTAAATCCAAAGATGTTCACTTCTAGGTTCTGGGTTCTTGTTTGTTACTTACATAGCGATGATTCTTCAGCCCAACTGGTCCAGAAAGCCACAGAGTGAAACAGTCCTGATGATCTCTCTTTCCCTTTGAAACTAAGCTTCACAAGCCAGACCCTCCATCTCTAACAACTCTTTCCAGCAAAATTGTTTCCAAGCTCCACAGCAACAATCTTTAGGCATTATGATGATCTTCCCAGCCCCAAAGTTCCAAACAACAGCCTCCACAATCCTTCCCCAAACACCAAGGTCAAAGGGTCTGGTCACAAACAATGCGCCACTCTCTGGTAACCAGTTTTTTTGTTCTAGTTTTATCTTCATTGCGTTGACAAAAAACTCTGAGCAGACACTAAACTTGGGAGGAAAGGGTTATTCAGACTTACACTCCTGGGTCACAGTTCATCCTTAGGAGCCCAAGGCGGAATCAAGGCAGGAACCTGGAGGGCAGAGCTGTATCTTAGGCCCTAGGGGAATGCTGTTCACGGATGGGGGGTGGAAGGGGATTGGTGGAGCGTGTGAGCTTGCTATCCCGCTGGCTGCATATCGCACCAACTGCCTTCTGTTGATAGGTGCACAAAAAAACACTGCCCAGGGGGAACCACTCATTGTGGCTGGGCCCTCCAAACACTCTAATTACCAATCAATGAAATACCAACCAACTTGGCCACAGAGCCAACCCATAGAGTAAGGTCCCTCACTGAGCTTTCCCAGCAGGATAGTCTGTCAGTTGACACTAAAGCGATCCAGCACAAACTCGCTTCCACTTTCTCCTGATCTATAAGTCAACAAATTCTAGGACAAGAGACTAAGCAAACCCAACTGTATAACCACTGTTGAGCCCACCAACCTCTCATGATTAATTGTAAATTCAGTGCCACATATACAAGGATATTTAAAATCTGTGTGACATTAAATAAAACCAACCTAGAAAATGAGGGTAGTAAATGGTAGGGGTGGAAGGGAAATAAGAAAGAGTGAGGTCAAAGGGACCAGGACATAAAGTACATATTTATGAANATCTTTAGGCATTCAATGATCTTCCCAGCCCAAAGTTCCAAACGCCTCCACAATCCTTCCCCAAAACACCAAGGTCAGGTCTGTCACAGCAATACCCCACTCTTCTGGTACCAATTTCTGTTCTAGTTTGTCTTCCATTGCTGTGACAAAACACTCTGACCAATACCAACTTGGGGAGGAAAGGGTTTATTCAGCTTACATCTCCTGGGTCACAGTTCATCACTTAGGGAGCCCAAGGCAGGAACTCAGGGCAGGAACCTGGAGGCAGGAGCTGAAGCACAGACCACAGGGGAATGCTGTTCACTGGCTTGCTCCCCTGGCTCATGCCTAGCTGCCTGCCATCTTATACAGTACACAACAACCTGTCCAGGGTGGCACCACTCATTGTGGGCTGGACACTCCCGCACTGCACAACCATCAAGAAAATACTCCACAGACGTGGTCACAGGCCAATCCAATGGGGCCAATTCCCCAACTGAGGCTCCCTCAATCCAAGTGTGTCAAGTTGACACTAAAGCTATCCAGCACAATTGACCCCTTGTCAACTTGACACACAAAACACATCATTATTAAACCACCAACTTTCCAGTTCTTATCCCCAACATATGATGTTAACATTAGTCACAACCTAAGACAGTACAACCTTAGAAGTACCACAGTCCTTAAAATGTCCAAACCCATAAAAGTTCAGTCTATTAAAATTCTCTTAACTGTGGGCTGCTGTAAAATCCAAAACAAGTACTGTCTTATTTCAAAGGGAAGAATCAGGCACACTCAAATGAAACCTAAATCCATCAAAGTAGTTCAAGGCTGGACACCTGGGATTTACTCATGATCTTCTGGGCTCCAAAGGTTTCAGCAGATCCCCCTTTACCACTCTGCAATCCATGGCACACACAGCTCATCTCAAAGACCCAGGCTGACTCAATTTCACACCTGCTGCTGCTCTTCTTGGTAACCCCACTCCTGGTACCAATTTCTGTTCTAGTTTCTCTTCCATTGCTGTGACAAAATACTCTGACCTACACCAACTTGGGGAGGAAAGGGTTTATTCAGCTTACATCTCCTGGGTCACATTTCATCACTCAGGGAGCCCAAGGCAGGAACTCAGGGCAGGAACATGGAGGCAGGAGCTGAGGCACAGGCAATGGAGGAAGGCTTCCCCCTGGCTTGCTCCCCTGGCTCATGCCCAGCCTGCCTTCTTATACAGTACACAACAACCTGCCCAGGGTGGCACCATTCATTGTGGGCTGGGCCCTTCCACATTGCCAGACAATCAAGACAATACTCCATAGACATGGCCACAGGCCAATCCGATGGAGCCAATTCCCCAATTGAGGCTCCCTCAACCAAGGTGTGTCAAGTTGATGCTAAAGCTATCCAGCAAAATTGACCCCTTGTCAACTTGGCACACAAAACACATCACTATTAAACCACCACCTTTACAGTTCTTATCCCCAAAGTATGGTGTTAACATTAATCACAACCTGAGACAGTAAAATCTCAAAAGCCCCACAGTCCTTATAATGTCCCAACACTTAAAAGTTCACAGTCTATTAAAAGTCTCTTAACTGTCTTCTTGCAGGTATCCCAGTTTAGAGGCAAGGAGCCTTCACCTTTTTGGGGGGCTTGGATCCCCTGGCCAACATCTCCTTGGTAGAATAATCCATTGCTGATGTCAGAGCTCTGGTATTGATATATTTTGCTTAAGTGCATAGCTTAAGGAGACTTTAGTATTATATTTGGATCTGAATAGAGGATAATCCTTTTCACAGTTCCTATGTCTATTATTCAATTAATGAAGGCAGTTTTACTGGTTTTATAAGAGATTATCTCTATAACAGTTGGCTCCAATTTACAGTTGGAGAAGGAGCTCATCATCATAATATTTCTCCTTGTTCTATGGAGGGTGAGTTAAGAAAGTCTCTCGTATTAAAACCTTTGTGGCTCCTAGAACGTGTTTCATTAGGACTCATTATAAATAGTTCTTACAAGTAGCATCCACAGAGGGGTTTGATATTTGTAGCAATCTGAGGCTTTTCTTCCTTTCGATGTTCATATGGGCCAACCTTTCTGCTGGCACTTTCTGGTATATCCTACTCAATGCAAAGCTGCATCTTTTCTTTCTTAGCCATTAAGTTGGTGACATTTTGACCTGTTGGAATATACAAATCTTTTCCCATAATTAGTTTTAAGATTTGAATTGCAAGGTTATTGATGAAAAGGTTTCATGTCCATCTGTATTCCCCCATTTATTTAGGTTTTTGTTTTTTGACCCATGAATCTTCAGAAGGCAGTGGTATTATACATACCTATAGGAGTTAACAAGGGGAAAGATGTATTGAGACCACACATGCAAGTGTAAAGATGGTCCCTGGAGTACCAGTGTTACCAAAGACCACTAAACCAATAAAGCAAATGTGGGTCTCCTTGAGTCAAGCAAGACTCCTCTGTCAGTACCAGCTACACCTCACCAGCCTGGAAATACTGTGCAGCAGAGGCAGCCATATGCCTGTATATCCCAAATCTAATTGGCTATTAGCTCTCTCCTTGGAGGAAAAACCCACGGCTGATGCCACAAGCTTACATCCTCTAATGGTTAGGAGATGTTATAAGCCACGGTAGGACCCTGTCATATTTAACATAAAAAATGTAATTCATGGGGCTGGAGAGATAGCCTAGCGGTTAAGAGCACCGACGCTCTTGCAGAGGACCCGGGTTCGATCCCCAGCACCCACATGGCGGCTAAGAACCGTCTGTAACTCCAATTCCAGGAGAACTCCAGTTCCAGGGGAATCCGAGACCCTCTTCTGACCTCCGCGGCATTGCACCGACACGGTGCACGAGCCTGCATGGCAGCAGTACATTTCATACACATACAAAAATAAATAAATAAATAAATAATAAAAAAAAAAATGTAATTCATGGATTACATGCATCCAAACATCTGTGTCATACTAAAAGTAACCTACCATAACAATTAGTACTGTTTAAATACCTATATATCTAATTGCTTGTGCTTCATTAGTAGGTTGAAAGATTATTCCTGGACAAACTGTCAGCCCATGAAAGGAAACAGCCAGAATTGACCAGAGTCCAAGACAACAGCTCCAGAGAAAGTAGACTGTTTTGCTTCTCATCCACCTGTGCCCCTTTTCTAAGTCTAGGGAACAATCTGTGGAAGAGGGGGTGTGGTAGAATGTAACAGCCATGATTGGGGTGAATGGTAAATTACAGCAATATTGTCTGGACACTCATTTGATCAACTTGATTGAACATACAACCACCCCCCCTGCTGGATGGTGGGACCCATGGGCTGTGTGGGTTTGGGCACATCTGCTTGCAAATAGGTTTTCCATGAAGGATGCTTGTACTCATAAATTATCACTTGTTAAAAAATTAAAAAAAAAACTGAGAGAAAGATGCAGGACAGTTATGGCAGAATGCATGATCTGGGATGGGGTGGGGTGGGGTGGAGGGAAGGGAAAGGGAAATATGCCTGAACTGAATTGGAAATTGATGTATGAAATACACAAAACATCAATAAAAAAATGAAAATTAAAAAAAAGTCTCTTAACTGTGGCTGCTGTAAAATCCAAAACAAATACTGTCTTATTTCAAAGGGAAGGATCAGGCAAACTCAAACAAAACCTATGTCCAGCAAAGTAGCTCAAGGCTGGACACCTGGGACTCACTCACAATCTTCTGGGCTCCAAAGGGTTTTGGCATCTCCCCTTCTCTGACTCTGCTGTCTATGGCACACACAGCTCATCTCGCAGGCCCAGGCCGACTCCATTCCACACCTGCCACTGCTCTTGGTGGTCATCCTGTGGTCCCAGCATCTCCAAAAAGCTGCAGTTGCCACTGAAACTGAGTTTGCTTCTGACCTCTCCTGATGCAAAACCTCAGCTTCTCTTCCTGACCCCTGGAATCCTGGGGTCTTCACTGCAACCAAGGCCGCATTCTGACCTGTGGCCTTTCCTGACCTCTCATAGTGCCAGGCCTCAGCTGTTCTCTGTGACCCCTTCATGCTTTCAACCCTGGAACCATATAGGAGACTCTTACACATTACGAAGTCCTGCTTCTGGCTTGACATGGAGGTTTGCCCCTTCTTTAACATAGCTTTTGTGTGCTGACCCTGAAGAAAATTTTTCCAAAAGATTTCACCACAGTGATGCTGCTCTCTTGTTACTTATAGCTGATTTTTCAGCCCCAGCTAACCAGCATCAATTGTCCCAGTACAACAAAGATTTCACTTCAGGTTCTGGTCTCTTGTTACTTACAGCTGATTCTTCAGCCCCAACTGTCCAGAAACCACAGATTAAACAGTCCTGATGATCTCTCTTTCCCTTTGAAACTTCACAAGCCAGACCTCCATCATCTACAACTCTTTCAGCAAAACTGTTCCAAGTTTCACAGCAACAATCTTTAGGCATTCAATGATCTTCCCAGCCCAAAGTTCCAAACGCCTCCACAATCCTTCCCCAAAACACCAAGGTCAGGTCTGTCACAACAATGCCCCACTCTCTGGTACCAATTTCTGTTCTAGTTTATCTTCCATTGCTGTGACAAAACACTCTGACTGACACCAACTTGGGGAGGAAAGGGTTTATTCAGCTTACATCTCCTGGGTCACAGTTCATCACTTAGGGAGCCCAAGGCAGGAACTCAGGGCAGGAACCTGGAGGCAGGAGCTGAAGCTTAGGCCCTAGGGGAATGCTGTTCACTGGCTTGCTCCCCTGGCTCATGCCCAGCCTGCCTTCTTATAAGGTGCACAAAAAACCTGCCCAGGGTGGCACCACTCATTGTGGGCTGGGCCCTCCCACACTGCTCAACCATCAAGATAATATTCCACAGACGTGGCCACAGGCCAATCCAATGGAGCCAATTCCCCAATTGAGGCTCCCTCAATCCAGGTGTGTCAAGTTGACACTAAAGCTATCCAGCACAAAATCCTTCCACTTTCTCCTGATCTATAAGTCAACAAATTCTAGGACAAGAGACTAAGCAAACCCAACTGTATAACCACTGTTGAGCCCACCAACCTCTCATGATTAATTGTAAATTCAGTGCCACATATACAAGGATATTTAAAATCTGTGTGACATTAAATAAAACCAACCTAGAAAATGAGGGTAGTAAATGGTAGGGGTGGAAGGGAAATAAGAAAGAGTGAGGTCAAAGGGACCAGGACATAAAGTACATATTTATGAAATTATGAAAGAATAAACTTTATTAATTAATAAGTATTTATTTTAAGCCAGATTCTGCATCCAAGAAAATATTTAAAATATGAAGACAAAATAATTGTAGAACTACCTCTAAACATTGAGGTACTGACAGATAGCCACACACATTTGGCAACTAGGTGGAGTCTGGCTTGCAGCCTTGCTGCCCAGCCAGGGGATCTGCACCCACCTCTAGAACCATAGAGAAGAACTATGTGCATGGATAGAAGGACAGACAATGCCTGGAACATTCGGCATCCAGGTGGGGTCAGGCCTGCTGGCCAAAGGTATAACCCATTATCCTCACCCCCCACCCCTCACCCCCTGCACTCGAGCTACTAGTACTGTGGTGGAAAGGATAAGCTGCTGGTGGTTTGCTGTGGTTGGGACAATCCAGTGGGTGCAGTGTCAGTGATTCTAGGCTGCACAGCCAAAGCTGAGTAAGAAACCAGCAGGAAGCAAACTGAGTGACCAACCAATCCTCCATATTAACATTTGAGATTAGCAACATAATGCAAACAAACAAAAAAACAAGCAAACAAATCCACATGCCAAAGACACAACAGAAAAACAACAATATAGGAAAAGCTCATAATAAATCCCCACCGAACTCAATCAGTCCTGTAGAAGATCCCCAACAAGGAGACCTCCCTGGAAGGGACTGACCTTTTCTAAGACATTGACCTTAGAAAAAAAATTGTAGACATATTCAAAGAAATCAAAGAATATAAAGATCAAATCAGAGAACTAAAGGGAGAGAATGAAAAATTCATGAAGGAGCTAGAAGGAAAGAATCATAAACTCTGGAAAGACCTAACGGGAGAGAAATAGAAACTCCAAAAAGAACTAGAGGAAAAGAAATACAAACTCTGAAAAGAACTAGAGGGAGAGAATGGCAAACTCTGGAAGGAAGTGGAAACACTGAAAAGATCTGAGGCTGAAAGGAAAAAAGAAACTGACCAGCGAAGCTCGGAGCTATAAGAAGAGAAGGAAAAGCTCCAAAAGTAAGTGGAAATACTGAAGAAATCACAGGATGAAATGAAAAAAGAAATTGAACATTCATCCAGTCAGCAGAAAAGGATGGGAAAGAGCTTCAGAAGCAGAATGGTGAAGCAGAAAAAAAGAATATCAGACCTACAGGATCATACAGTGAAGCTAGAAACCTCAAGTAAAGATTGTGAAAAATTAAAAAGAAAACACAAAAGTGGAACGGAAATGTGGGACACTATGAAAAGACCAAATCTTCAAATAATAGGGATAGAGGAACGAGAAGAATTCCCCCCCCCCAAAAAAAATTGATCAGATCTTCAACAGAATAGTAGGATAAAATTTGCCCAAACTGAAAAAAGACAAACACACACAAATATGAAAAGCACATAGAACACCAAATAGACAAGACCAGAAAAGAAATTCCCCACACCACATCATAGATAAAACACTAGATGTTCAAAACAAAGACAAAATACTGAAAACCACAACAGAAGAAAAATAAAACAATTTACATATAAGGGGAAACCCATCAAAATCACAGCTGACTTCTCAGTGCAAACTATGAAAGCCAGAACATGGACCAAAGCATTCCCAGCACTAAATGACTTTAGATGCCAACTCAGATTACTATACCCAGTAAAAATGTCAGTCATAGTTGATGAAGCAATTCAAGGAACAGAAGACAGGAACAGCTATTCTCAAGCAACCCAAGAGAGAAATTAACAAAAGCATAACAGAGTAAATAAATACCTAGACCAAAATGCAAATGAAAAATAAGTTGAAAGGAAAAAACACACATCTCTCAATAATAAACTTAAATACTAAAGGTCTAAAATCCCCAATCAAAAGACATAGACTGGAGCAATGGATTGGGAAACAGAATCCATCTGTATGCTGCCTACAAGAAACCCATCTCACCCTCAAGGACAGACACCACCTTAGAGTGAAAGGATGGAAAAAATATTCCAAACAAATAGTACCAAAAAACAAGCAGGAGTTGCTATTCTAATTTCAGATAAAATAGACCTCAGAGTAAAATTAATCAGAAAAGACAAAAAGGGCCATTATATCCTTATCTACAGAATAATTAACCAGGAAAAATTGACAATCTTACATATTTATTCACCAAACTCTGGCAAACTGAACTTTATAAACACAATCATTCAGGACCTGAAGACACCGATTAACCCCAGCACTCTAATAGTGGGGGAATCCAATACCCCACTGAGCATGCTGGATAGGTAAACTGGACAAATAATAAACAGAGAGACATCATAACTGAAAAATACAGTACACCAAATGGACCTCACAGATATCTACAGAATATTCCACCCAAACACCAGAGCATATACTTTCTACTCAGCACCCCACGAAACATTCTCCAAAATTGACCACATACTGAGACCCAAAAGTAATCTCAACAAACACAAAAGGATTGAAATTATTTCATGCATTCTATCAGACCACAGTGCAACAAAGCTCAATATTAAAGCCAGGATAAGCCCTACTAACTATAAGAACACATGGAGACAAAACAACACAATCCTGAATAATGAGTGGGTCAGGGAAGAAATAAAGAATGAAATAAAAGCATTCCTGGAACTAAATGAAAAAGACAATACAACACACTGTGGGATACATTTAAATCAGTCCTAAGAGGGAAATTATAGCCCTAAGTGGCCACATTAATAAAATAGAGAGAGAATAAAGGACCCAACACTGCAGCTAAAAACACTTGAGATACATTAACAAATGAACCCTAAACCTAACAGACAGGAAGAAATAACAAAAATCAGAGCAGAAATCAACAAAATAGAAACAAAGAAAATAATACAAAAAAATCAATGAATCCAAAAACTGATTCTTTGAAAAGATAAACAAAATAGACAGACCTCTAGCCCAGTTAACCAAAGAAAAAAAGAGCAACTCCAAATCAATAGCATTTGTGATGAAAGGGCAAACATCACAACAGTACAGAAAAGATCTAGGCAATCATATGAGAATACTTCAAAAACCTACTACATTTGAAAACCTAAGAGAAATAGACGGATATCTGAAATCCTGGGATTCACCAAAGCTTAACCAAGTAGAGACTGTCAGCTTAAACAGACTCATAATACATGAGGAAATTGAAGATGTAATAAAAAGCCTCCAAACTAAAAAAAAATAAATAAATAAATAAATAAATAAAATAAAATAATTCAAAAAGCCCAGGCCCGATGGTTTCATAGCAGAATTCTATAAAACATTTAAAGAGGTCTTACAATCATTACTACTCAAACTTTTCAGAAGAGTACAGAGGGAAATGTCCCAAATTCCTTCCATGAAGCCAGCATCACTCTTATACCAAAACCAGGTAAAGACACAAACAGGAAAGAAAACTATAGACCCATATCATTAATGAACACAGATGCAAAAATTCTCAACAAAATATTTGCAAATTGCATAGAGACCTACATCAAAGATCATCCATCATGACCAAGTTGGATTCATACCGGAGATGCAGAGATGGTTCAACATACATAAATCAGCAAATATCATAAAACACATAAATGGAATGAAAGACAAAAACCACACGATCACCTCAATCAATGCAGAAAAAGTTTCCACAAAATCCAGCATCCCTTCATGCATAAAGTCTTAGAGGGAATTGGACTGGACGAATCATTTAAGGACAGGTGACAAGTGGGATCTCATCAAACTCAAAAGCTTTTGTACAGCTAAGGAAACAGTCAAGGAAGTGAAGAGAAAGCCCACAGAGTATGAGGAAACCTTCACCACTAATACATCTGACAGAGCATTAATATCCAGAATACATAAACTTCTTAAAAAACAAAGAAGTAAGAAAACAAGTGACCTGCTCAAAAGATGGTGTAAAGAGATGAACAGAGACTTCACCAGTAAGGAAGGAAAGATGGCTGAGAAACATCTTAAAAATGTACAACATCATTAATAATTAAGGAAATGTTAATTAAAACCAAACTAAGATATCATCTCACTCCAATAAGACTAGCCAAGATCAAACAAACAAAAGACACCAAATGCTGGAGAGGTTGTGGGGAAAGGGGAACACTCATCCACTGCTGGTGGGAATGTAAACTCGTACAACTACTATGGAAAGTAGTGTGGAGAACCCTTAAAAGACTCAAAATAAGCCTACCACCTGACCCAGCCATACCACTCCTGAGTATATACCCACAAGATGCATCCTATCGGAGATACATGCAGTGCTATGTTTATTGCAGCTCTCTTCACAATAGCAAAGAACTGGAACCAACCCAAATGCCCCTCAACTGATGACCTGGTAACAAAAATGTGGCATATTTACAACACTAAGGAGTTTTTCTGGTGAAGTGGTAACAAACGATAGATCAAATAACTTGCGAGCAAATGATGGTACTGAAGCCATCTATTGCTAAGTGAACCCAAAAAAAAAAAAAAAAAAAAGATGAATGTTTTCCCTCATTTGTGGATGCTAACACCAAATCCCCAGTTGTCAGCCAAACTGAGCAACTTTATTACTATATTTCATTGTGTCTGAAAGCAACTGTGCTATTATAATGTGAATCTCTTAATAGGCTCTAGAATTGACTCACCACTTATATTCACCCATTGTAATTACCGTATATGGTTGGAAGGTGGAAGATATGTATTCTTATTCTAAGAAAAAAAAGAAGAATGTAAAGTTATATTTCTTTTTACTTGCATGCAACTTTACTGTTAAAATGTGAGTCCCTAAACGTATTTTGTAATTAACCTATAGCTTATTTTTAGACTTTGTAATTTTGATTTATGTGTAGAGTGTATATATGCATATTTTGGAATAATATAAAATTAAAGAGAACAAAAAAACTTTGAGGTATTATGTATCATGTTTTTAATTTATTATGTTATTTTCAATATACCATGTATTATTATAGAAACAATTCATAATGTGAATGTGAGAAGGAATCATAGTTAAAAGTAGGGCTACCTTTTTTTTCACTTTTCCAGTTTACTATTAAGCACTTCCATGAGATGTATGAAATATACAAAACATCAATAAAAGTATTTTGTTTAAAAACAATTGTACTGTGTACATTACATTTTAAGGGTTGGATTTATTTCTTTTCATTTTTCAGTATTTAATCAGAATATCATTTTGTATTTGAATATGAAATCATTTTCCTTATGTAGTTTGCATATTTATTATGCCATTTTTAGCAGTTATGACACTGTCAGTATTTCTTGTCTAAAAAATTACTATGAAGAAGCAAAAAAACAAAAGACCCTAATAAAAATTGGGCTATGAATCTTCACAGAAGTCTCTCAAGCAAGAAATAAAAATGGCTAAGAAACACCTAAAAATTATTCAACAATCTTAGTGATTAGAGAAATGGAAATCAAAACTATGTTAAGATTTTGTCTGACCCCAGTCAGTAAGGATAAGTTTAAGAGCAAAATAACACCAAATGCTGGCATGGATGTGTGGTGGCAGGTATGGGGAATGTGTACTTTGGTGGGATTGTAAACTGGTGTAATTAATTTGGCAATCAATATTGAGAACTTTGTAAAAATTGAAAAATAAATCTACCATATTGGCATATACCCAAGAGATTCATTCTACTGTAGAGATGATTTAACAACTGTGTTTATTGCTGCTTTCTCAGAATAGCTAAAACATAGAAACAACCTAAATGCCCTTCAACTGATAAATGGATAATGAAAATGTGGTACATTTATAAAATGAAATTCTACTCAGCAGTAAACTAAAGCAATATCATGGAATTTGCATGTAAATGAATGGGAGTATAAACTGTTATACTAAGTAAAGTAACAGTCTCAGAAATCAAGGGACTTAAATTGTCTCTCATTTGTGGATCTTAGTTCCAAATTTCTAGGTGTCAGTACACATCCTGATATAACTTTATGAGCCAGAAATAGAGAAAGGTACCATGGGATTAAAGCCAAAAAGTAGCTCATGAGAGGGTCTGAATAATAGAAGAAAGGTGTTACTCTGGGGGTAAATGGGTAAAAGAGGGGGGTCTTACCTAGGAAATAGAAGGGTTGCACAGGGGGACTAAGGGAATAGACAAATATTGTTTCAATGGTAAGAAAACAAGAAGGAAATGTTTAGTTCAAAGTCTTATTGAAAAATATACATACATTGGTATAGACACAGATGTTTGGATGGTATGTTAATCTATGAATTACATTTTCTTCTGTTAAGTATGACAGGGTCTTCGTGTGCTTTATAACATCTCCTAACCATTAGAGGATGTAAACTTGTGGCATCAGCCGTGGGTTATTCCTCCAAGGAGAGAGCTAATAGCCAATTAGATTTGGGATATACAGACATATGGCTGCCACTAGGGAACAATCTGCGGAAGAGGGGGCGCAGTAGAATGTAAGGGCTGCAATTGGAGTGAATGGTGAAACTACAACAATATAGACTGGACACTCATTTGATCAACTTGATTGAACATACAACCCCCCCGCATGCTGGATGGTGGGACCCATGAGCTGTGTGGGTTTGGGCACAACTGCTCGCAAATTGGTTTTACGTGAAGGATGCTTGTACTCACAAATTATCACTTATTGTTAAAAAAATGAAAACAAAACAAAACAAAACAAAAAAACAGAAAGATGCAGAAAAGTTACGGCAGAATGCATGATCTGGGATGAGTAGGGGTGGGGTGGGGGGAAGGGAAGGGGATATATGCCTGAACTGAATTGGAAAATGATGTATAAAATACACAAAGCATCAATAAAAATAAAAATAAAAAAGAAAAGAAAAGCAGAAAATTTGAAAACTAAAAAAAAAGAAAAATATACATACAATAAATATACAAGTGCATGTGTATAGCTGAATTCTATAAAACCAAAAATACACTATGATGAAAGGCAAGATTCCCTTTGAGTTGTTGGTCAGAGAAGACCAAGAAACTCTCCAAATAACAGAAGCTATTGCCATAATGCTTGAATGCCTCCTAGAACTTGAAGGAAAGACCCTATTACTGAAGACAGCCTCTTTGGATGAAGGACTTAGAGCAATGGAACTGGAACTCACATGGAAGCATACTATCTGAAGACTAACTCTCATTGTATCAGTGGATATGAGAGGAGCTGTCAAAAGTGGAAACAAGCAATGGTCCTGTCGTGCTGTATACCTTAATGAAAAACAATGACTGGTTTTGCAAATATCACAGCTAGTATAGTAGAGACACTCTTACCCTGGGAGTAATCAACAGTTGCATAAGTGGTATTAAGGCCTGCTCAATGAGAGGTAACTCATGCTTGATACTGTAAACATTCCCAAATGTTCAAAGCTTGAAAGGTCACAAATCTTGGGAAAAAATCCTCTAGTATTGTCACATCTATAAACTAATATAATTTTGTATTTTATTTTAAATATACATCATCATATTTACAGGCAAGTGTGCCTTCAGCACTCATGATCAAAAATTTTTTTTTTTTTTTTTTTTTTTTTGTCTTTTCGAGACAGGGTCTCCCTGTAGCCCCAGCTGGCTTGGAACTCGCTCTGTAGACCAGGGTTGCCTTGAACTCACAAAGATCCGCCTGCCTCTGCCTCCCAAGTGCTAGGATTAAAGGCATGTGCCACCACGCCGGCTTAACTTTTTCTTTTTTAAATAACAGAAGGAAACTATTATAGAGTTCCAGAACTTGTCAAACACAAGAATACGTGCCTGTAACATGCAAAACCTAACTGACACATTTGCAATACAAGCTCTACACTTATGATGAATGCATCTCTCAGTTTTCAGCAGAGAAGATTCCTTTGCAGAACAAGGTGATTAACACAGAAAATCAAAATTAGTCAAAGTTCAGAGAACAAGAGGAAACAGAGTGCCTTGTAGGACATGTATTTCAAACCTCTGCCTCCCAAGGCTCAGGGATCCCTGTGGAAGAGGAGGTGGAGAGATTGTAAGAGGCAGAGGGGTTGCCTGACCACAAGGAAACAATGTCTTCTAGATAGCTAGTTAGTTCCTCATATGCTATCACAGCAATGATGACACCATGCCCAAGTATGAGGCAAGCTCAAAGCAGACAATTTCCAGAAAAATTATCCAGAATTGGGTAAGAAATCAAAACCAAGCTGTTGGGGATGAGGTGGGGTAAGAAATCAAAGCCAAACCCTTGGCAATTAAAGGCTGCTGGAAGAGGGACCGTGTTTTACATGAATGGAACTCTGGTGGGCCCAGTGGATAAACTCACATTGAGAGACATTTGGATACAAATCATACTCAATAGGCCATATAATATAATGAAAGAGGATATTAAATTGAACAGGTGGCATGGGAGAGGCGTGAGTAGGGAAGGACGTATAACTATCATTGATACATATGAAAAATTTGATAAAAATAAAACAATTACTACACTACATAAAATTATTATCTTGCTTGAACAATATTATATTTACTTCAGATTTACTCTTGAAATATTTATTAAATACATCATAAAACATCACAATTTTCTTTCATAAATTAAAAATTACAAAGAATATTTACATAAACTATGTCTCCATTAAACCTGGACACCAGGTTTGTCTAGAACTTGTTAGTCTGATAATATAAAGGAAAATAATAATTTTATACCTTCCTAATCCCTGAGAAGTAAATATTAAATAAGTGATTTTCTTTTTTATTGGCAGGTAAATGCACCTCTTTGTGGGTAAATGATGTTATTTTATTACATTTTATAGAACATGTACTAATTAAATACAAATGTTTGCTTATATGGTTTTTGACCTGTACCTCAGTTTAAAACAAACAAGAAAACATGGTTATGAAGTGAAAAATCATAGGTTAAGGATAAATTATCTACCTCAAATTGTGTAAAAATACATTTAGGTCTACTAAGTTAAAAAAAAAAAAACATGTCTGATTCTTACCTCTACCAAATATGAATTTTATTCCTTTTATATTATCAATAAAAAATTTAGATGAGAAAATATCATCAAGTAATGCTGATAGGTAAAAGTTCGTTTTGAATATGGCTTTAAATCTTATTAGAAACATCCAAGAAGGGTCTCATGTCTTTGGTGTTCTATGTGCTTATTGTAATTGTGGATCTTTCCTTAATTTAATATATAAAATATATTTCTCTAAATTATTCTCTTTCTCTCTCTCTCGCTCATATATCTCTATATATATATATATATTCCTATTGAAAATCTGGCTGAGGTCATTGACATGAGATTCTTTTCCTTTTGTTCCTATTATGTGTAGAATTAGTCCTTTCATTAATTGTATTTCATTTAACAGTACTTTTTTACATTCTTGTTCATCAGTCACAAGTTTACTTGTATCATCTTTCAGTTTCCTGACTAGTTCATCGATGTTTTCTTTAAAGTCCGTGAATTCTTTGATCATCTTTATGAGTGTTTAACTTCTGTGTACTGTGTTTCTTCTGG
Organism: Rhizomys pruinosus; assembly: GCA_009823505.1. Lineage (NCBI taxonomy): Eukaryota > Metazoa > Chordata > Mammalia > Rodentia > Spalacidae > Rhizomys > Rhizomys pruinosus. The sequence goes on from VZQC01006580.1 coordinate 187,039, forward strand.
GTAGTTCTCATTAGAGACCAATTTTATAGGTTGGTGGGATTTGGTGGAGGTATATAATCTTAGCTTGGTCCCGTGGTGCTGATGGGTATTCACATCTAGAACAGTACAGAGTTTATATAGGAGGTGGAGAGTTCTAACTAGTTTACCAGGATATTTGAGCTCTTGGGGTTACCAATTCTAGTACCAGGGAGGGAAGATGGTGACCAAGGTGACAAGAGCTATGAAATTTCCTGTCCTAGCCCTAGTGAGAGAAAGTGTTGAAAGCTTGTGGAGTCTTTACCCTATTTCCATATATAAAACAAGAGTGCTTGTTCAGGGTTGGCATCATGTACAGTGGGCCCAGCCCTCCTACATTAAGAGTTAAGAAAATACACAGCACACCTGTCCAGAGACAAATGAAATACCAGACATTCCCCAATGGAGTTTTCCTTTTCTAAGGTATGTCAAATTCTCATTTGAAGCCAATCATACACAGAGGTTTATTTCAAGTTTGTATTGTTATTTTCTAGATAAGATAGTGACAGTTTGTAATACAAAGTAATGCAGGCTTACAATGGTGGTTTCTGAAATAGGTCATTATCAAGAAAAATAAGTTATGAATATAACTAAGAATGTACTGAGCAACAAATGCTGCTTTGAAAATAATAAAATGAAGCATCTGTAATGTTTAAAATTGGAGACAAATTTCAGATTAATAGAGTTTTCTCTGGAGATACCTGTTTATTTTCATAAAGATTAAATGAAAGGTGCCTTAACCAATATTTCATGTCATTAGAAAAAGAACCTCAAAATATAAAACAAAACAACAGAAAACTTCACTCTGAGTCTCCAAATGCATTTAAGATCTACATGTATGTATACATGTATGTACAAGAGCTGTGCAAACCCAAGTCACACAGAAGTTCAACATGCATGGAGGAGATGGATAGGAAGCCCAACCCTAGCTGAGGATGTATATTTAGTTGATGGATGTTTGGAGAGGGAGAGTCAGTTTTCCTTACTGATAGGAACCTGGAATATTAATAAGGTACAGAATAAGTTGTCACACGTAGGAGCACTTTGGAGGTAGAGATTGGATTTTGTTGGTCCTCAAAAAACAAAACAAAAGGAAAGGACAAATAAAAATGGAAGGCATGGAGTCAAAGGGGGTAATGGAAAGGAAGGTGTGAATATGATCAAACTACATTTCGTGAAATTCTGAAATCATTAGAAACTTCTTTTAAAACAGATCTGAATGTAAAATTAAAAAAAAAAAAGTTTAGGAGAAGGCTCTGTGCCTTCATTTGAAAATCAAATGAACTGGTGCTGGCGGAGGAGTCTTGCTTGACTCAAGGAGACCTATATTTGCTTTATTGGTTTAGTGGTCTTTGGTAACACTCTCTGGCATCCCAGAGACCATCTGTATACTTGCAAGTGTGGTCTCCATACATCTTTTCCATGTTTGTATCAGGTCTTCAACAGCAGGGCCTTATCGCCTCTCTTCCTGCAGATTATCACAGTTATGGAGGCAAAGGAGCCTTTACCATGTGGGGGCTTGGATCCCCTGGCCAACATCTCCTTGGTAGAATAACCCATTGTTATGACAGAGCTCCTGTATTGATATATTTTGTTTAAGTGCATATTAAGGAGACTTTAGCATTATACTTGGTTCTGAATAGAAATAATCCTTTTCACAGTTTCTATGTCCGTTAGTCAATTAAAGAAGGCAGTTTTACTGATTTTACAAGAGAACACTTCTATAAAAGCTGGTTCCAATCTACAGCTGGAGAATGACCTCATCATCCTCTTATTTCTCTTATTCTATGGGGGGGTTAAGAAAGTCTCTTGTATTAAAACCTTTGCAAGCACCTAGAAGGTAAGCTTTTAAGATCATTAAAAATAGTTGTTACTAGTAGGATTCACAGAGGGGCCTGATGTCTGCAGCAATCTGAGGCATTTCTTCCCTTCAATGCGCCAGGGGATCAATCCTTCTGCTGCACTTTCTGGTCATCCTATTCATGCACCAGCTACACCTCATCTGCCTGGAAATACTGTGCAGCAGTGGCAGCTATGTCTGTATATCCCAAATCTAATTGTCTATTGCTCTTCCTTGGAGAAATATACCCACGGCTGATGTCACAAACTTACATCCTCTAATGGTTAGGAGATATAAAACCACACAAGACCCTCCATACTTAACGAAGAAAATGTTAGAACATGAATTGACATACCATCCAAACATCTGTGTCTATACCAAAGTAACCTACCAAAAACAATTAGTACTGTTTAAATACCCATATATCTAATTGTGTGTGCTTCATTAGTAGGATCGAAAGGCTTATATTATACTGTTTTAAACCTAAATATCTAATTAGCATGTGCTTCATTAGTAAGGATCGAAAGGTTAAGCCTGGACAAGCTGGCAGCCATGAAAGAAAACAGCCAAACTGACTAGAGACCAAGACATCAGCTCCAGAGAAGTAGAGTGTTTTGCTTCTCATCCACCTGTGCCCCTTTTCTAAGCCCTAGGGAACAATCTGTGGAAGAGAGGGCATGATAGAATGAAGGGCTTCGATTGGGGTTAATGTTGAAACTACAATAATATAGACTGGACACTCATTTGATCAACTTGATTGAACTTACAAACCCCCCCTGCTGGATGGTGGGACCATGAGCTGTGTGGGTTTGGGCACAACTGCTTGCAAATTGGTTTTACATGAAGGATGCTTGTACTCACAAATTATCACCTATTGTTAAAAAAAATGAAAACAAAACAAACAAAAAAGCAGAGAAAGATGCAGAAAACTTATGGCAGAATGCACATCTGCCGATGGTAGGGGTGGGGGGAAGGGAAGGGGATATATGCCTGAACTGAATTGAAAAATGATGTATGAAATACCCAAAGCATCAATAAAAATAAAAAAAAGATTTAATGATAAAAAAGAAAATCAAATGAACTTAAATTTTCATTTTTTAAATATTACTGAAGTACTGAATATAAGACTCATTATCTGCAAAGTATGATCAAAGAATGTCCATTAATTTCAGGTCCATGGCTAGAACATAATATAGTTTAATTTCTCAACAGCATGCAATGTAGAAGGCCAAATGTGATTGATGCTCCAGTCCTCTAATCCTGTTGTTACCAATAGAAACCAATCATTCATTTTTAATGTGTGATGTTAACACTTATGAATTATTTATAGCATTGGTTGTGCAATATAACATATATATTCACTGATTTCTTTCAGAAAATATCCTTTACAAAAATAGTTTGGTTTATTTGACTCATTTGAAATATTACCTATTTTTAGTGATCTGAATAGCCTCTTTTCTATCCTAACACTAAAGCTTGAACAAGTATCTCTTTACTCTGTGCAGTCACATACCAATTATTCCTAATTTGTTTATTTTAGTTTTTCTTATTAAATTTTTAGCTTCTTCCTCTTTGAAGTGAAAGTAAATCTTCTGTATGTTGTGTGTGTGTGTGTGTGTGTGTGTGTGTGTGTGTGTTTGTGTGTGTGTGTGTGCTCATATCAGAACCTAGAATGATTTATTGAGAAATATGTGCTGTTTTGTTGATAATTGACGTTTTCTTGATTTTCTTTTATTTGATTCTTTTACACTTGGCTTAAAGCATATTCATGAAAACATACTTTTTTTTCTTTAACCCCTATTTTCTTTTTTTTTTAAGCTGAGTGTCATGGTACACACCTTTTTAAAATATTTTTATAGTTTTTAAATTAATTTTATTTATTTATTATGTGAATGAATGTGCTGTCTGCATGTAGATTTGTGCACCCATGTTCATGCAATGCCTCGGAGGTCAGAAGAGGGTGTTGGATTCCCAGGGAACTGGAGTCAAAGACGGTTCTCATCCCCATGTGGGATCGAACCCAGGTCCAATACAAGAGCAGCCAGCGGGGCTGGAGAGATAGCCTAGCGGTTAAGAGCACCGACTGCTCTTTCAGAGGACCCAGGTTCGGTCCCCAGCACCCACATGGCTGCTGAGAACCGTCTGTAACTCCAATTCCAGGAGAACTCCAGTTCCAGGGGAATTCGACACCCTCTCTGACCTCGGCGGCATTGCATGACATGGGTGCACAAACCTACACGCAGACAGTACATTCATACACATACAATAATAAGGTAAAAAAAAAAAAAAAGAGCAGTCAGCACTCTTAACTGTTAGGGCATCTCTCTGTCCCCATAACCCCTATTTTCTTAATCCTCAATAATTTATTTATCTATTGTTTACCCATTACAAAAAACAGCACTTCTAATCTAATGTTTTAATCCAATGATTAATTTAATATGCACAGTTTAATCACTTGAACTCTCTTGATAGAATACCAAAATTTCTGCTTCCCTACTTTACCAAGATCATGAAATGTTAAAATCACAATAAACCAATGTGGGAGATAATTTCATTTCCAAACACACACTGTGAGTTTCACTCAGAAGTGTTGATAAAAAGGCAGTGATCAAATTCAAAGATCTGATCTATGAGAACCTGAATTGACAAGTTACCAGTAAGCTCTGATATACCTTCTACAGCTTCGGAGAAATATGAATTATCACAGATATAACTTGCAACATCTCCACCGGAAAAAAAAAAAAAAGATAAAGCACTCATGGGAAGAAAACGCTATAAAATCAAATTTAACTGTCTAATGAACACATGAGGAAACTTATCTTCAAAATTTATTTTGAAATCCATAGAAATCCAGTAAATCAAATAAAAATCTAACAAATGCAGATATCTGAATATTCAATAATGACATTAAATTGATTCTTTTCATAAAAATATTAGTCAATTAAAAATGTCAGGCAATTAAGATAATTTTTTAAAAAAATGAATCTTAATTAAGAAAAGAGTATCCCAAACTAGAGTAAAGTGAATAGTCTAAACATATACATTCAGATTCATTTTTTAAACAGTGGTTTTTCAACTCTGTTCTGAGAATTCCTGTAGTGTTGTTTGATTTATATAACTTAATACCAGAAGTGAATAAAACTTTAAAAAGAAAGCCTGTTGTCATTCAGTATTTCAAGAGGAGGATATATATCTCACAGTTCTCTAACAGAAGTGGGGCATAATCCTACACTATTAATACCAAAGGTTTTTCAGAAAGAGATGACAAATTTTGTCCAGTTCCCTGATGCTCGAATCATTATATACATATATGCAGCCTCTGGACATAGATACTGACTTACTCACCCAAAAAGATTAACTGCTCAAATCATTCATAACATGAAATATTCACTTGGGTCTATTTCCTAAAAATCTCACCCACATTTTCAATTAGTATTAATATTAAACTTCTTTGCTTACATTAGTATATGAAGTGAGGGGCTTCATTCTACCCTTGTGGGTACATCTATTATTATACTTTCCCCAGATACTCCATTGATTCTCTCCCTCTCTTATTGGTCCTCTTCCTACCAGCTCACAGAACCTCCTTCTTTTATGTAAATATGTTCTACTACCCTCCTTTTGGTTCTTCCCTCTTCACGTTACTCTTCTTCCTCCTCATTCTTAATTTCCTACTCTAGGGTAAATTTTATGAGTATCATAGATGCCATCATAATTTGTTCTTCAAACAGCCTATTTGACTGGCTCACGATACAAGCATGAAGATTTGCTGTGATCCTGGAAGTCTTTGGGTCCCAATAAATGTGTGTGAAGATGGCATGTCCCCAGTTCCATAAGTAGTGTGTAGTTAGAGGGAATGTGCACGAGCATTTAAACCTATCATACTTCACAACAAAATGCATGGGAGAGGGTTATTACCTTAAGTTATTTAAATTAAACAATGGCATAACTCTCCACTAAAAGCTAATTTATATACCAAAAAGGATTATTTCCACTTCTCTCTATCTGAATATCTGTGAACTACAGCTCCAGAGGTTGTCAACACTATATCTACCACTTTCTCTTATTTACAAGGTAATTAGGAGTTATTCTGTAAAAGGAGTTTCAAAACATGCTGTTCTATAATAATATTATACACATTCATAAGGAATAGTATTTAAATGTATTGTCAAATATATTTCAAGCACATTACCTTATTTCTTTTAGAATCTGAATAATAAAGGGTAAAAGAATAAACCCTTTATGAGTGAAATTTTTAATTTGAAATGCATTAACAATACTGAGTAAGATTATGAATCAGAAGCTAGAGAGGTGACTTAGGGGTAAGAGTACATGCCAGCAAATCTGAAGATCTGAGTTGGATTCCAAGAACCCACACGGTACAAGAAGAGAACCAATTCCCAGCATATGTCCTCTGACCTTACATGAGTTCCATGATAAGCATACATTTGTATTCCTGTCTGTAAACACACACATGCACACACACACACACACACACACACACATCTCTTTCCTTACCTTCTAAACAAGATACCTCTGCATTTACTCACATTTGAATTTCACATATGTTAAAATATTTAATAGTTGTTTTTTGACAAACTCAGTTCATGAACCATTTTAAGTAGAAACATAATGATATACAAAATGTCTCATATTCATGGTGGAAAAAGTTTGAGAAAAGTAGGCACATTCTGCTAGAAAATTGTCCTTTATTCACTCTCCTTAACATATCTCAGTTCTACCTGTAGTATGATGATTTCTGATGGCAACTGTGCTTCCATGATGATATTGCTAATCCCAGTCTCCAGTTAAAATCCAAATCACAGGTAAAATGACTAAAGGAACGTCACTGGAAACCCCAACCTAAATGTACATGATTTTAAATAAGTATGTGTTTGTCACTGACTTATGAAAGTGATTTTAAAAAGGCAAAACATTAAGCATATATATATATATATATATATATATATATATAAATTATCACATCTGTTTGATAAGACCTATCTTCTAAATCAGTCTCATCAACATTCTTTGTATCTTTTTATAATGGTGTATATACAAACAAAGGTTAATAATTGTGTGTGTTATTAAATAGAGAATAAACTCAAGGGCCATTAAGGAAGTCATACCCATTTAAATTACTCCTAAAGCCTGTTTTTATTAAATGCATTGATTATATTTATGTAAAATATATGTACCAATAGCATTCCATTAGCAAATCTGCTAATGTTTTTAGTATTTTTGAGACAGGGCTTCCCTGTAGCTCCAGCTGTCCTGGAACTCTATGTAGGCCAGGCTGGCCTCTGCCTCCTGAGGGCTGGGATTAAAGGTGTGTGCCACTATGCTTGTAAATCTTATAAATCTACTAATTTTTAATGTGTATGCAATTCCTATTTTGTAAGAAAGTGATATCCTCAGTAGGAATAAAGCAGGTTAACTCTGTTGCCAATAGCATTCTTTTTGGTTTATAAGATATGAATCAGAAAATCAAGTTTGTTAATACATCAAAACTCTATAATATTGATAAAGACATGGATTTATTAAAATATTAATAACAAATAATCATTTGGGGTTTTTTTTTTGGTCTTTTCAAGACAGGGTCTCCCTGTAGCCTCAGCTGTTCTGGAACTCCCTCTGTAGACCAGGCTGGTCTTGAACTCACAAAGATCAGCCTGCCTCTGCCTCCCGAGTGCTAGGATTAAAGACATGCACCACCAGGCCGGGCTTTTCAAATAATCATTTGTAATATATATTAAACAGGTTATATTAAAATGTAAAATATATGATTTAATGTAGAAATTATCTCCTGAGTCTTTACTGGATTCAGACTTCATGTGTCTTCTGAATTTTTCTGACTTTAGATAAATTATATAGAATGCTATAACTGCTTTGGCAAAAGCTATGATACTGTGATATTTACAAGTGGAGGGAGGTGTGTGAAAAGGGAAGAAAATGTAACAAGCAATGAAATAGAAATGCATGAAAGAAGAGGGATGCAAACATAGCTAAACAAACTTGTTGATTGCATGTAATGGAGTTATGCATGTGATATAAGAAGAGAGCGTTACTCATGCTTTATTGCCCATATGTAGTCAAAGTTTGAAGATCACATAATGAAGAGCTATATGGAGAAAAATCCCAGTATAAACTTTAGAGACTACAAATCATATAACACAGGATTAAATAAATAATATCATCTTAACAAATAATTAAAATCTCTCTCTCTATCTCTCCCTCTCTCCCTCCTTCCCTCCCTCCTTCCCTCCCTCCTTCCCTCCTTCCCTCTTTTTCACTACATTCTTATGCCCACAGTGTGCTGAAAATCTTTACAGGTTCTATTAGATTTGTAGGCTTATATAGGTTTGTCAAAGGTCATACACTTAAATTTTGGAAATTTGAACACTGATTTAACTAATTATTTCCTTTCTGTAATTATTAATTTTTAAGTTGAATAAAGAAATAAAATATAGCTTTAAAATGTATGCATAATTTTTTCCATGTATATTTATATTGAATTTTGGTTCATTCCAAACAATACATTTTGTGACACCTCCCTTTAGACTTCATTGATCTTGTCATATATGTTAAGACCACTGGAGTCAGGTTTACGTACACATATGTTGATCGCTGTGAGTCCATCCACTGTAACCTGTGCCTCCTATCTAGCATCATGTTAAAAATGACCAACTCTCCCTCACCCAGCAGTGATCAGCTAGAGTAGTTGTCCTGCTAAGGTTGGGGCCTGCTGCCAGTTTCCCCAGGTCTATGTGGCCTTTTTTTTTTTTTTTTTTTTTTTGAATGAATGAATTTTCTTGGAATGAATTTGTTTGGAATGACTTTGTCTTTATCACTGAGTAGAAATCCATTGTGGAACTGTAGAACATCTTCATTGCCCATTCGTCCATTGAAAGTTACTTAGCTTATTTCAGTTTCTTAGCTATTGTGCAAAGAGCAGGAACAAACAAGGATGCACAAAAATATTTGCAGTAGGATCCAAGGCATATATCTATCCCTGGGATATATACGAAAAAGTGGTATAACTAGATCATATGATAGATTCCTCTTTAGTTATTTTAATTTTATTTATTTATTTTAGTATATGTGTATGAATGTATTGTCTGTATGTTGGTAGGTACACTTGCATCATGCAATACATGCAGAGGTCAGAAGGGGACATCATATCCCCTAAAATTAGAATTATGGTTGATTGTTATCCACCAAGTGGGTGGCTGAGAATTAAACATGGGTGTTCTACAGAGCAGCCAGTGCTCTTAACTGCTGAGACTTCTCTCCATCCCTCACTTAAGTTTTGTAAATATTCTTCACACTGATTTCTGTAGTGGTTGCAACAGTTTGCCATCCCACCAGAATGAAAAAGCATTCTCCTTTCCTCACATCCTAGAGAGCATTTGGTGTGGTGTCATTTGTTCTCTTGATCTCAATCATTCTGCCTTGAGTGAGATGAAATTTTAGACTTATTTTGATTTTCATTTCTGTAATTGCTAAGGATGTTATACCCATTTTAAGATGTTTATTAGCCTCTGTTAATTCTTCTTCTGATCATTCTCTGTTCATATCCATAGCCTGTCTCTTACTTGGGTCAATGATTCTCTTTTTTTTTTAATTCTTTGTATATTTTGATATTAGTCCTCTGTCATATGTGTAGCTCTTAAAGGTTTTCTCTCTCTCTCACTCTGTTGGTTTCCACTTCACTTTTTTGGTTGTTTCCTTTTTTGTCCAGAAGCTCTTTAGTTTAATGAGGTCACACCTGTCAATTGCTGACCCTAATTCCTAAGAAATTAATACCCAACTTATAAAATCCTTTCCTCTACCTATATTTTGTAGGATACTGAGTATTTTTCTTTCTAACAGTTTCAAAGTTTCAGGTTTTATTCTTAGGACTTTGATCCATTTGGAGCTGAATTTTTATGCATGATGGTATATAAGCTTATAATTTTCATTCTTCTATAGGTGGAGATACAGTTTTGTCAGTTCCATTTGTCTGAAGATGCTGTCTTTCCTCAGGTGTGTGTTCTTGACACTTTTGTCAAATATCAGGTAGTTGAAATTGCATCCATTCATGTTTGGTTCTTCTATTTTGCTACATCGATCTATGTGTCTCTTAAAGCAATTAATTTTCAAATCATTGAGTAATAAAACACAACAGTCTACATGGAATTTAGAATTGTGAGCTTACTTCCAATGGCTTCAAGGATCAATGCAATCATCCTAAAGGGAAAAAAAACCACATTTGAAAGATTATTTCAAAAATATTACTGTTTACTAATTTTCTCTTAATGTTGTTTTCAGATACCATTTTGAATTACATTTAAGTTGAAATGGCATAGATTCCTACCAAGAGTCAATGGTAATAATATGCCTAGGTTATTCATCATGTTCTGTGTTTGGGATGCACAAAATCTTTGTGTAAACTAAAGAGAATAAAATTGGAAGAACTGGAGCTTTTATTAATTTCATTTAAAAATATGTCCTATTTGAAGATAGAATGTTTCTTGATAGCAAAAAAAGCCCAACCTAGTGTATGACAGAATGTGTGTGAAACTGACATTTTGTCCTAATCTCTGATCTTACAAATAATTGTATGAAAATATCAGCATCAGTACATATGTGTCAACTGTTCCATATCTCAGCTGACATGCTGAACATCAAAATTTCCAAAGGAACTAGAGCTTTCTTGAACTAATAACTGTTAAAACAATTATTTGCCTTCTTTACAGTGTCATTTCAAGGTTCAGGATACATTAAAGGCTACCAGAGTTGTCATAAAATATAAAGGGAAATAGTCTACATTATATAAAAGTAATTTAACTGAATTTATCATTTTAACATCAGTAAATTATGTTTCCTAAAGTAGTACATTATTTGCTATCATAATTAGAGATTTTGCAGTTGCATCTAAGGCAAATTACACTAAAGCATTTTTATTTACATCTTTCAGATTTTCAAAAGGGGTTCAACATGTTTACATCAAACTGCATCAAGAATTCAGTGAGAAAGTGATTCTCAGGGCTAGATTCCACAAGACAAAAGAATCTTTTTTGCTTTTCAAGAATGAAAGTTCTTACTTAATATGAATCTCACTAAAGATAATAATCACTTTATTGATATTCAAAAGTGGATCAGATCACATGAATTTCTCAGAACTGGAATTGAATCTAATGGAAATAGCCTACAGGAGAGAATTAGGTTCCAAGTTTCTCAACATCTGCATAATCAGAAAGGTGATACAGGGGTACTTACACCATGGCTTACGCAATTACTTCTGGAATGTACTAAGTGTAAAATACCACTTGATCTTGAAATCGTGGTTCCCATCTATACAAAGCTACTGAAGTAGAAAACCACCTTTTATTTTTCTTATTTTTTTTTATTGATGCTTTGTGTATTTCATACATCAATTTCCAATTCAATTCAGGCATGTAGCCCTTTCCCTTCCCCCCACCCCACCCCTACCCATCCCAGATCATGCATTCTGCAGTAACTTTTCTGCATCTTTCTCTGTTTTTTTGTTTTGTTTTGTTTTCATTTTTTTTTAACAATAAGTGATAATCTGTGAGTACAAGCATCCTTCATGTAAAACCAATTTGCAAGCAGTTGTGCCCAAACCCACACAGCTCATGGGTCCCACCATCCAGCAGGGGGGCTTGTATGTTCAAATCAAAGTTGATCAAATAGTGTCCAGTCTATATTGTAATGTAGTTCACACCATTCACCCAATCGCAGCCTTACATTCTACCAAACAGCGCCACCCCTTCTTCCACAGATTTTTCCTTCCCTAGGCTTAGAAAAGGGGCACAGGTGGATGAAAAGCTAAACAGTCTACTTTCTCTGAGCTGTTGTCTTTTGGTCTCTGGTCAATTCTGCTGGATGTTTTTTTATGGGCTGACAGCTTGTCCAGGCATAACCTTTCGATGCTACTAATGAGCACACGTAATTTAGCTATATAAGATATTTAAACATGATATATATTATATATATATTATTATAATATATATNTTCACTAATGACTGTGTCCATCCTCCTATTTATAAAAACATGCAGGATAGAGTTTAGAATATATCTGTATGTATGTTTGAGTCAGATTAACTATTTCTTTCTGGGGGTAAGTGGATATAAGCCTCAGACTGTCCATAAGGTCAATACATAGCATGTTTGAGGTCAAAGACTAATCTATATAGTTTGTGGAAGAGTTCTTTCTTTGATAGGTAGAAAAAGGAAACTTCTATTCAATTTTTGGAGGTTGTGGGGTGGGTAATGCAGAAGGAGATGAAAGAAGTAGTGATAAAAATCGGCAAGACTATATATGCATAAAGATAATATTTATAATCATACTTAATAAAGTGTATATATATATATATAGCCTTTCGATCCTACTAATGAAGCACACGCAATTAGATATATAGGTGTTTAAACAGTTCTAATTGTTATGGTAGGTTACTTTGGTATAGACACAGATGTTTGGATGGTATGTTAATCCATGAATTACATTTCCTTCTGTTAAGTATGACAGTGTCTTCCTGTGGTTTATGACATCTCCTAACCATTAGAGGATGTAAAACAACCCATTAAGCATTTCTTCTTTGTTTCTGTTTTCCTTCCACTTGCCCATTTGATGTTTTATACTGTCCTCATAAACAATGTCAGGCAAATGTGTACATACCCCAGAATAGTTAAAATTATAATGTACACATCTATGTTATATCACAGCTTATATTTATATCTTTAGAATATATGACAGCATGTGAAAGATCTTTCTTCTCATTTTGAAAGGCTTTACATTCAGTTTGAAAGATAATTTAGTTTAATAGAATCCTCAGCAAATTTATAAAGAAATTTTCAAACCTTTGCAAATGTTTGGCCTGCATGCGAAGAGCATGTTTCCTACACTTCATAAAGACAAAGAAACCCTCCAAATGAGAAAATGCTCACAATGAGGATGCTCTCAACCCCAGGATCTGCAGCTAAACACTCCGCACCTGCATGCTGCAGAAATTGCTAAGTGGAGGAAAGGGAAGTAGCATCCTAAAATGTTGTTGCTTTTTAGTAATGACTTATTTTTATTATTTTAATATCTTATTATTTTTATTTTATGTGTATGACTATATAGCCTCTGTATGTAAGTGCACCCATGTCTTGCCATGTGGGTGCTGGGTTGAACTCCAGTCCTGAACAAGAGCAGCCAGTGCCCTTAACCTGAGAGTTGTCTCCCTAACCCCACGAGTGCCTTCTTTAATGTCGACAATATGCAAGAATAACTTCTCATTAATCCAGCAAAACCTATGCACTTGATCATCTACAAATTAGAAAATTTTACAAAAAGTCAAAAGGAACAAATAAGGGATTTTAAACAATTTAACACAGGAGTAATTCAAGGCTGTTCTTACACTCATTAGAAGAAGACTGGTTTTCATAATACTTGTAGGGCCAATATTTGCTCCAAGGTGATCCAGAGGTGGTGGCTCTTACACAGACAGGACCACAGGACCATTTTAACCAATCAAAATTAAGTTAATTAAAGTCTTAGTGTATCAGGAGCCACATTTGGAGCACAACTACACCAACTAGGCTCTACCTTCTTTCGGGTCTCTAATAAAGAGGAATGAGGTACAGGAAAATCCAAGTCATGTCAGTGAGATTACATGACTACATGTGTCAAGGCCTCTTCTCTCAAGCATGGGCAGGGGTTGGGGTGGGGAATATAAGTATCTGAGGAGCAGAGGATAAAGCCATTGAAGAAGAGAAGTGAGATAGCACTAACATATTTACATTTGACCTATTTCTCTGACTTTCTGCATTCAAGCTTGGACTGAAGTTTAAATGGAGAATAAAAATGGCTTTTAATAGAAATATGATGGGATATGGGGGCTGCAGACATGGCTCAGCAGTTAAGAACACTGGCTGCTCTTGCAAGAGGAACTATGTTCAATTCACAACACCCACATGGCAGTTCCAGGGGATCCGATGCCCTCTTCTCACCTCTGCAGGCATAGTCTGACACGTGTGCACTGACATACATGCAGGCAATGTACTTATATACATAAAATAGAAATAATATTTTTAATCATAGGAGAGTAACTACTGCCTCCATTTATAAACACATGCTCATTAATTGGGGGTATAAGATTTCAATCATCTCATCATCCCAAATTTAGTCAAGGAGACATTCAACTTAGATAATACTAAAGGCAGATAAATTTTGTTGACTTGATTCTCTTTGATTCTGAGTGATAGCTGCCATATATTCAGAAACGTATAAAAACTTGTAGATATTAAAGACATACTTCAAAAACAAGTGTTCTTATATTTTTATTGAATTATTGTGATTTTCAGACAACGTATTTTGATCTGATCACATTTAGATCCCCTCCTGTATCTGCACTACACATGTGTAAGTGCACACATGTTGAGCAATGCCTTCAGATGTCAGAAGAGGGTGTTGGATCCCCTAAAACTGGAGATATGGAGGGTTGTTAGCTGTCATATGGGTGCTGGGAATATATGAGGTCATCTGCAAGAGTACACAGTGCTCTTAAATGCTTAGCCATCTTCTTAGCCCCATAGTTTGTTATTTCTTCCCCTCTTCCCCATGACTAGACTGAAATTTTCTGTGGTTTGTGCATGCATAGAGCTTGTGCATGCTGCTGCCAGTGCTGTTAGTTCAAATGAGTAACTGGGAAGCTGTAGAAAACTCTTGTAATAATCTCCCTCTGTTACAAAAAAAGAAAAAGAGCTGTTTGAGGAGAAGACAAATACACCTTTTTGAAAATGAATAAACACATATTTTGAATAAAAAATATATTAGTCTAAGGTTTTTTTCTTGAAAATCTATGATATCTCCAGAAAGGAACCATGAGGATAAAAGAGAAGAAAGTGTTCAAGGGATGGGTATAGTAAGAGTTAGGTGATCTTAAGGGGGAAATAGGATAATGGGAATGACATTAGATAAAGAGGGTTTAGGAAGGGTTATTTAGGGGGAGTGGAAAGAGGTGTAAATAATGCTTAGATGGTGTGGTGGTTTGAATATCCCTAGAGGCTCCAAATATTTGGGCATTTTGTCCCCAGTTGGTGGAGCTGTTTTGGGAGGTCTTAGATGGTTTGGCCAGGCTGGAAGAAGCAGATCACTGGGAGCAGGCTTAGAGAGTTCAAAGGCCTTGCCAGTCTCCAGTCTTGCTCTGTTTCCTGTAACTACTTGAAAATGTGAAGCTCTGTTTTCTGCTGCTGCCACCCTGCCCCCCCCCCCACCACAGTAGACTCTAATTCCCCTGGAACCATCAACTGTAAGCTCTTTCTTCTTATAATTTCCCTTGGTCTTGATTGTGGTGGTTCTATCACACAACAGAAAAGTGATTAATAAAGATGTATTGAAAAACCAGGTGGAAATGTATTATTTCAAAGTCCACTGAAAATATTCATAGGATAATTATAGGCGTACAAGTACATGTCATAGCTAAAGGCTTTATAACCAAAAACACAGTGGCTGGCAAGAGAAACTTCTCTTGAAGTGCTTGATCAAGGTATTCCAAGAGATTCCCAAAATAACACAGGCTTCTATCACAATGCTTAATTGCCTCCTAGCCCTTGGAGGTAAGACCACATTGCTGAAGACAGGCTGCATTTCAAATTCAGGACTTGGAGCAACGAAGCTAGAACTGTGCTGGGAGCTTCCTCCCTGCAGACTAGCCTTTATGGTATCAAAGGATACTCTACAAAGTTCCAAGGAATAAAATCAGTCACTTGTCCTACTCAGCGTCAATGCTTAATTGCTATAACAGTTACTGCCCTAGCAAAATATGGTAATTATGTGCAATAGTGGTACTTTTATCTTGGGTCTAATCAACAGCTTTCAAATTAAAGTTAAAAGCTTCTCACCCAGTTAGAGAGAACTCATGTGTTAGGTACTGAAAAAAAATAATCAAATTACTTTTTCAATTTACTAACCTACTCTCCCTATATGGCTATCAATATTTATCTCTATGTAAAACCTCATTCAGTGATGAACTCGCTCTGATTTTATTGAATAGCGTTTGTTCCAGGCAAGAATTACTTGGTCTCCAGAGGAAAATCACCACACTAACTCTCTTGTGGGTCTTTCACTTATCACAGGCACACACTCAACAAATTATACGATCCTGTCCCGACTGCCAGTCACTGAACACCATCAAATTGAGAGAAGTCACACCAGAGCTGACTGTCCCAATGAACTTTTGGCAATGAAACTGACTTACATAAATATCTTTGGTCTTTCATTTTTTTTTCATCAGCTGCCAAAAATCTCTTGATGTCGATTCTGTACAGAGAGGAATCTAGTTGCCCTACCTGTGCCACTCACAACAGAAGCCCTTTTTGGTCTGTTTTTAATTGTCTCATATATATGCTAATATATTTTTAAATTTTTATTTATATTTTATATATATGAGTATATTGTCTACATGTGTGTAAGTGCACCCATGTTGGGCAATGTCTGTGGGAGACAGAAGAGAACCCCTGGAACTGGAGTTATGGGTGGTTGTTAGCTGCCATGTAGGTGCTGGGATTCAGATTTGGACCTGGGTATTCTGTAGGAATAGTCAGAGCTCTTAACCAATGAGCCATCTTTCCAGCCTCAAAGAATGAGGATTTTTTTTTAGATTTTTTTTTTTTTTTGGTCTTTTAGAGACAGTTGTCTCCTGTATCGGCCCAGAGTGGCCTGAAACATAAACTATGTAAACCATGCAGGCCTAGAACTCACAAAGATCACCTGACTCTGTCTTCCAAATGCTGTGATTAAAGACCTATGCCACCATACCTAGTTGCTAATATCTTTAGGGTTTTATTTTGTTACTGCCCAAACACAAAAATCTGCTTTGGCTGGTTAAAATATAAGTGCAAAAACTGGGGCTAGAGAGCTGGGGTGGGCCCTTTGCCTGCGTGTATTTTTTACAAAGTTTTATTTTGTTTAGGCGCCGACCGCTCTTCACGAGGGACACTGGCGGGGGGTTCGATCCCCCCAGCACCACACGTGGGCTAGGCCTGAGAAAGAGCTGGAAGCTGAGTGACGTGAGACCAGATGAACTCCAATTCCAGAGGGAGGAGACTCCAGCCCAGGGGAATCCAAGACCCTCTTGCTGACCTCCGCGAGCGTTGGTTTGCACGCACAGGGTGGGGTGCACAGACTGCAGTGCAGACAGTAAGCATTGTTCATTTACACATACAGAACATATAAATAAAAAAATTAAAAAAATAATAAGTCAAAAACTAAATGTTTGTCCCCGAGACATGATCTTCCAAATGAGGTGAATCATGTTTTGTGTGGGTTTGGAAGATCATGTCTCTGTGACGTCCTCTAGGTTAATTATATACCAGAGATAGGAAGCCATTATTGTGGCTGTATACTAATGTAATTATTTCCATATTCTTTAATACATCAAACACAAAGGGTAAGATCATTAAAAAGAATTAAGATTATAGTTTGCTGTGCGTGAGGAACAACATTTATAAGTGGTAAATATTTTAAAAAATAAGTTAGAGTGTTGTGTGGTCAGAGTGTATATGTTTTTAGAAGTGTGGGTCTCAATTTTTATCTACGTAGGGCTACAAAAAATTTTTTTTTTTAAAAAAAAGTTTTATCATAATCCATCTAGATTTTTATAACTTGAATCAGTTATTTGCCGACTTAGTCTAATGGCGGGGGCTGTGGTTTGGTTTTATTTTTTTCGGGGGGTAATCTCCTTATATTGGAGCTTCCGCTTCTGCACCAACCTTCTTGTACTCTCCCCCTACGCGCAGCGCGGTCCTTAGGGTTTCTCTTCTTTAGCGTGATGGGAAAGAAGAAACAGAAAAGCTGGGGTCCCTATCTGAAAAAATGCAAAGAGAAAAGAGAGACTTTTGTCCTGAAATTCCAGCACTCATGAATAGCTCTCATGTAACCTTGAATGAAAGCGAACCAGGGATGAATGTAAAGGATAGTCTGACGAGATTAAGGGTGGAGGCAAATTTGAAACTTTAATGACCCGGGGGGGGGGAGCTGGGAGTGGAGAATGGGAACTAGCCAGTTGCGGTGAAGGAGGCGCCGGACCCCGGACCCGCTCTTCTTACAGATGGCGCGGGCGGGGGGTTCGCATCGCCCGCGAGCACCCACATGGCGGCCGCTAGCGGGCCGAGCAGCCGAGAGGCCGTCTGGCTGTGAGATAACTCCAATTCCAGCTGCGGGGGGTGGGGTGAGAGAACTTCCAGTTCGAGGGGGGAGTTAATGAATCCGAGACCCTCTTCTGACCTCGCCGGCGGGCATTTGCGGGGGACACGGGTGGTATGCACACAACCTGCCATTCGCAGGACAGTTTTACATTCTATACACCTACGAAATTACAATTAATAATATAAGAAAAAAAAAAAGAAACTTTTTTAATGACGCCTAACAGTTGGAATGAGACAAGGAGGCAATTTTGCCTTACTTATGGGTTTGGCCCTCCTGGCAAGGAGAAGGAGATGCCTTCCTGGCAAGGGACGGACTCTTTGCACTGGGCGAAGAAACAAGGCATCCCAGGGGTTCCAGTTGCTCCGCACAGAGCAAGGAAAAGGCTCCATGTGTAAGTTTGAGCAGACAAGAGAGATTCCCTTGGCGCATTCTGGGTGATGATCTTATACTCATGGAACTAGACTAGTGTCCTCAGGTTTCAGTAGTATCCACTGGTTTAAAAATGTATAATTCAGTCTATTTATTTATTGATTATTATGTGTTGGTAACTAATTACAGAAGTGTTTGATTGTTTTGGTTCATAGGATTTAAGCAGATTGCCAGTGCAGTTTTTTCCAAAACATCCCAATCCATGTGTAAATGAAAACAAACATCCATGAAAACCACACCATGCATTACTTCTTTTCCAGGCTTCTTTCTTCTTCCGTCTCAAAAGGCAGGTCATCGGATGATATTTACATTCATACTATATAATGTACAGATTAAATTTAAGGATAAAAGTGTAGAAGTAGTAAAGAGGAGTAATAGACTACTTTTCCTAAGTCTTCGCCATGAAAATTATGGCGTCATTTCAACAAAAAAGGAGTTTCGGATTTTGTTTGTTTGTTCTTTTTCCAGTTTTTTCTGTTTAAAGACACGGTGCACTATTTGCCATAATTTCTGGCAAAACAGGGAATAACGGAAATCTTTTTCTGCAAAATTGACAGATTTTGTCTGTGGAAAAAACTCAAAGACAGTTTCAGATGAAAATAAAAAAAAATCGTGGGGGGGGGTTAAAAAAATCTCGGGTGGGGCGTGTGTGTGGTGTGGTGTGGGTGCATGGCCTTTTAAGGGTCCAGCAGGAATTGGGCGGGCAGAAGGAGGCGGGAGTTGCGGCAGAGAGGGAGGTGGTGGAATCTTTGTGAGTTCAAGGCCAGCCTGGCGTACAGAATGAGTTCCAGGACAAAGATTCGCCTGCCTCTACCCCCCAAATTTCAGGATGACAGGTGTGCACCACCAAGCCCAAAAAATAAAATAAAATTAATGTAAAAAAATTAGTAAAAGTAGAAGTAAAAAAGAATCAAATATAAGACAGTTGTTGAGGTATTACTATGTGTAGTGTGGGTTTTTTCCTTTCGGTTGTCATTTTTTATTATTTATTTTAACCTATGATTTTGGAAGAAAGAAAAAGAAAGAAACTATATGAAAATAGACATAAAAGTTGGGAAGAAAGCAGGACCGCAAATCGACATAACAGTGTTTGTTTGCCGGTAAGAAAATAAGTCCCAAAGCAAGTTCATTTGGTGGTATTTAATTTTTAATTTTTTTAAGGGGATTCTGGACAATACATATGACACAGTGTTTTTCCGATAACAATAGATTTGTTCTCTCAGTATGTCAGTGACACAATTAAATATAATTGTTGCATTTTTTTTTCCAAGTATTATGTGCGCAGAGTTTGAAAACAACCAAGGTTTGGTTCCCCTATCGGTCCGCAGTTGGCGAAGATTGTATTGGACAGGGGTGGGAGTATGTTGATCAATTCAGGTTGCAAAGACTATCTTCCTATTATCTCTGTTTCACCCCTATATCGTCCACAGACTTAAAGATAGACCACCCCCTCCTCTTCCGCGGTTTGTTCCTTGGGCTTTGGGAAAAGGGGCACAAGTAGGTGAAAAGAAAACGCAGTGTCTACTGGGGTGGGCACCAAGTAATTATGGTGAGAAGAACACAACAGTTCTAATTTCCTTGGAGTTTGTCTTTTGGCGACTTGCCGGTTCTGTTTAGTTTGTTTCCTTTCATGGATTGACCGCTTTCCCAGTGATACCCTTTCTTTTCAGTCATACTAACAACACTCAAGCTATTGGATGTACATGCGAGATTTTTAAGCGGTAAGTACCACCTATGTGTCAAGCTAAGCTGTGAGTATCAGCTGGTTAGCTGGAGCCTTAGGACACAGTATTTGGGGGTGCTTGGCTGCTATTTTATAGTGATTATGCTAATCCGCAAACTGTCGTTTTGCGTCTCTCAAAGGGGGGGGGGGGGTGGTGACTGTCGCCAAGTTCTTTTATTGTGGTTTATAACATCGCCTAACCACAAGAGGAGGGCAGGTAAGCTTGGTGTGGCATCCGCTTGTGAGTTTTGCTCCAAGGAGAGAGCTAATTAGCCAAATAGATTTGGGATAAATATAGGGAACTTGGCTGGCACTTTTGCACAGTATCTCCAGGCTTGTTGAGGTGGGGTCTCGGGTTTGTAGCTGACTATTTTTCGGAGGAGGAGGGAGTTCTTCTTGTTGTCTCAGGGGCGAACAATTTTAATATTTGCTTGTATGCCCTTTGTAGTGGGCCTTTGGTAAGCTCTCTAGCATTTTCGGATGGGGAGGGCCAGTTGACGCTCGCACGGTGGGGAACGTCTCATAACATTGTTCATGCCGCTTTTTTTCACACCAGGTCTTCCGACAACAGCGGGACTCTTACTGCTTTTCTCCTTGCAGATATCCCAATTTTATAGGCAAAAGGCCTTCTTTATAAAATTGGGTGGGGGGGTGTGGGGTGGGGGTTGTGGTTGTTGTTTGAATCCCTATGGGGGGGTGGGGGGGGGGGGGGTTTGAATCCCCTAGCCAACTTCTCCTAGGCAGACAGATAATGTCCTTGCTGATGTTCAGTGCTTTCCGTGTAGTAAGGTTAGCATAATATATTTTGTTTTAATTACACGGTTAAACTTTATACTACTACGTTTTAGCTGGGTGTGGTGGCGTGGTGTGGGGGGGTTGGTACGCTTGGTGTGTGGTTGTGGGGTGGGTTTCTGGGGTTCACCCACTACCCCCCCTTTGGTGGGTGGTGGGGGGTGGGGGGGGGTGTGTGGGGGGGGTGGGTGGGTTTTTTTTTTTTTTTTTGGTGGGGGGGGGGGCTGGTCGGGGGGGGGGTGGGGTTGGTCTCGGCTTTGGGGCCCTTGGGGGGGTGGGTGGGTGGGGTGTGGGTATTTTTGCGCTCTAGGGCGTGGGGGGGGGGGGGTCCGGGGGGGGTTCTGGGGGCCATTGACGGTTGGCTCTAGATAGAGGGGCAAAATATCCTTTCACAAAGGTTCGCAGGTATGCCTATCACTCAGTTCATACGTTTGTGCCTTTGATTTTTTTTTCCCTCCCTCTTCCCCTTTTCTCCTCTGTCTTGGTCTGTTTTGTTTTAGGGGTTTTTTTTGTTGCCTGTTGTTTTATAGGGGAAATTACCACTGTAACAATTGTCTCTACTTTACAGTTTGGGAGTGGTTTCACTACATTGGGTTTCATTGCCATCCTGTTTTTCTTTTTTCCAAAAAAGAAACAGACAAAGCAAAAAAAAAACCTCGAGGGGGGGGGGGGTTGGCGTGGGGGGTGGGGGCTGCTTTGGGTGGTAGGAAGGGGGCGGGGGATGGGGGTGGCTTGGGGCGAGGGGGGGTGGGGGTTAGGGAACGGTTTATCAGCGGTGATATTAGGGTCCATTTGCTTAATTACATGCTACACTTATTAACAGTCAACCCCCAATATTATTCAGAGCGTATACAGATGCTCAGTGACCGTGTCCCAGGCAGTCTGATGTTCCTCATTCCTTAGTGTTCAGAAGGGTGGGGTCAAACTTCTCTTGCTGACATTCCCCAAGTTTCATCTCTGCACAACCATGAATTTGTTATGTTTTTAGGCATTTTTTCGATTGGTGAGCTTTACCTGCGTGGGATGGTAGATAAAATTCTTTCCTCCTCCCGGTTTGGTATTTTTTCAACGATCAGAAAAATTTGAACATTTGGTATGCGCAAATAGGATTGCAACACGGAGTTTTGTCGCAATTTGTATCCCAGAAAGGGCTTTACCCCCCCTTCCCCCTCCCTCTTTTTTTTTTTTTTTTCGTAGGTTTTTGGTGTGGGGTTTGACCTATAGATGATAATGGGGGCTTAAGTTTATTCACATACCCAAATAATGCAGGACGCTCACGGCAAAGAGCTTTTATTTTACATACCCACAAATGGTTCTCATTGACGGTGGTATGCTACTTTTATTCATTTGGGAAGGGCAATTTAAAGCTTCGAGTTCCTTTACTTACCTTGTGCTACAAGTAAAGCTAAATGAAAAGAATAGCAAGTTGTTATATATTGTTGGGGGCTATTGTGGTTTTATTCAGAAAAATTATATATGCCATTTGTATATCTTAACCCGATACAAATTATAAATAAGACCCATTAACATTTTATATTCTGGCGGATTTGGTCAATTGGTTGTATTACCATTTCCACCAAAAGCTACACCTAAATTTAACTAAACAATTCACTAAAGGCGCGCCATGATGGAAGATATATCCTATCTGGGTGGATATATAAAGCTTGGGCAAGTTTGGAGAACCTCCTCTCGTTAAATAAATTTTACCTAAAAACACTTTGCTCTTTAACACTATATGACTGGACTAGGACTTCTACTTATTTGGTAAGTTAAAAAAATTTAAGATTTAAGCTTCTACTTTTAAATTGTTCCTAGCACGGTGATAAAAAGAAAGTGTAACACTGTGATGTTGTGTATTTCAGAATAATATAGAGCCCAACCCAATGTTATGAATATACTAACTATGAATAAAACCACTAGCATTTTATATTCCCATGTTAGTTCAAATGTCAGTATCTAGTTCCTTTTCTTTTTTCCCAGCCCAAGATTCCTGCAGTTTTCAATATCAAAACCCAATTGCAAAGCATTGGGGTAGTTTCTGTGTCCCAGGGGGCCCACAGAAGCCAAGGCTTCCCGCACCCTCTAGCTGGGGGGGAGGGGCTTGAACTTGTTCAAATCAAGTTGATCAAATAAGTTGTCCAGACTATATGTCATAGTTTTACCGGTCACCCCAATCGCCGCTCCTACAATATACCACTCCCCCTCTTCCACAGATTGTTCCTTAGGCTTAGAGATGGGGCACAGGTGGACAAGAAGCACAACAGTCTACTTTGTCTGGAGATGTCGTCTTGGACTCTAATCAGTTCTGGCTGTTTCCTTTCATGGGCTGCCTGATTGCCCAGGGACAGGCTTCCAATCCTACTAATGAAGCACAAGCGGTTAGATATATATGTATTTAAACATTGCTAGTTATTATGGTAGGTTACTTTGGTATAGACACATATGTCTGGATGGTGTCTTAATCCCTGAATTACTTTTAGTTCATTTTTTGTTTAGACAGAGCACCACGATATTGCTTTGGCTGAGCTGGAACTTGCAACCAGCCATCTAAAATGGCCTTGAAATCACAGACATACACATGCTTGTCTCGGCCTTTCAAGTGCTGGGATCAAAGGCTTTTGCCAACATGTCTCACATGAGTTAATTTCTTATTTGATCCTTGAATACTTATTTTATTTGTAGATTGTACAAATAATAATAGGAGATTTTTTTTTGTTTGCCTCTGTTAAATTTTTATTTCTCAAAAATATCTCTCCTCTTCTCTAATATTTTCTGGATTTTTTCTGACTGCTAAATTCTATTTCTATTCTAAATATGAAGTTACATTTGTCACTAATTGATGAGAAGCTATAGCGAAACTAACTTTCCAAACTCAGTAGCCCCTCTTCCAAGAAAGTTTATCTTTTTTTCTTTCTTTTTTTTTTTTTTTTAAGAGAATACTGTTCAAAACTTGTTTAAGGATTCCTGTGATCCTCTACTCTGTATTTCCTTCCTTGGCAAATGGATGTATTATTTTTTTTTTATTTTGTCTTTTTGAGACAGGGTCTCCCTTTAGTCCCAGTTGGCCTGGAGCTCCCTATGTAGACAAGACTGGCCTTGAACGCACAGAGATCTGCCTGCCTCTGCCTCCGTAGTGCTGGGATTAAAGGCGGGCACTAGCACACCTGGCTTTCCTTGGCAAACTGAATGAAATACATCCTTTATTGTAATGAAAAAGCCAATGAATATTTAATGATTAAATATTCTGGGATGATTAAATCATTAAATGATAAATTCTTAACTGTGTAGGATTTCATTCATGCTCCCTGTGCTGGATAGCTTTAGTGTCTGTCAACTCAACGCATTTCGATTGAGGAATCCTCAAATGTGGAATTTCCTTCATTTGAGTGGCCTGTGTCCATGTTTGTTTGTCCAAGTATTTTCTTGATTGCAGAGTGATGTGGGAGGGCCTAGCTCACTGTGGGCCATGCCACCCCTGGGTGGATCAATCCTTATTGTATAAGAAAACAATCTGAGCATGGATCAGGGGAGCAAGTCAGTAGTAAGAAGCATTCCTGCCAGGGGTCCTGCCCTGAGTTCCTACCTTTGGCTCCTAAGTGATGAAATGTGACCAGGAAGATGTAAGATGAATAAACCCTTTCTTTCCAAAGTTGGTAATAGTCAGAATGTTTTCTCACAGCAATTGAGAAGTAACCTAGAGCACTTCCTAATGTCTGAAATGGTGTTACCAAGGGATTGAGCCTGATTTGAATCTGTCTAAGTTTCTCAAACAGCAGGTGGTGATGTGCATGCAATCTCAGGTTCTCCATTCTGCAAATCTTCAGTTATGATGGTTTCAGACCAAAGACATCAGGGAAGATCTATGGCTTCTTCCAGTCCCTTGTCCCTTTATTTATAGGATTTACAGATAGTCATTGAGGTTTCTTCCTTGGGACTTAGCTTCTTCCATTTAGCAGTGCTTTTAGGTCAAGTTGCTTAGAGTTTAGATGTAATCTTTACCACTTTAGCTAATGTAATTTTCTCTTAATTGTAATACTTCTTACAAACTTTATTTTTTCATGATACATATAACCAAAAGTTTTTGGAAAATATAACTAGAATTGTTTTCTGTAAAAGTAGCACCATATTCATCCTCTTATCTATTGAATTACCTTCTGGTATACATGAGATGGGTAACTACAAGGAACTTATTTCCAGATAGCAAGGGAATTGCACATTTGAATATACAGCATTTTTTATTTGTTTTTTCTGTTGTTTTCTTCCTATTTTTAATTGTACTGCAAACCTAGTCTATTTCTATTGCCAATATCATTTGGTTTCTATGAAATAAAAACTTGTGCTGAGAAAACTGTACATATATCTGTCCATAGTTGCCAAGAACCATGAAGATTCTGAGAATTTACCTCATTGGTCAAGTCACAGTTGAGACTGCTGCTATTTTATTGATAATGACGTGTTCCACAAAACAGCTGTGTCAGGTTTAACCCACTGGACCACTCATGGTACAAGAGGAAGAATGTAGTTACTACTATGTCTTTATTTCCCTAAAGTTCCACAGAGCTGTTGTGAGGGAGGCTAGGGACTCTGCACAAAATGTTGTATGTCATAGAAGGGCCCCGATCTTAGGCAAATATCAGTGTTAGAGAATGTTGCTAAATCTGTACAAATTTTATAACAATTAGAATTTTTGTTCTATTATATAAAAAGCAAATTCATTATCTTTCTGGGAAGAAAATAGTATCTCAACCTTCAAGGTTGTGAACTGCACATTCTTGGAAGAAGAAGCCACAATGAGGCTGTCAGTTCTTTCTGACAAGGTATGTAGAAATGAATAACCACTTCTCAGTAATAACCAGAACAGATGAAAATTATGCAAACATATTTAGGTTTATATTTTACTCAGAATTCTTTATCATTAGCTATGCCTTACTTTGATTCATACTTAGGTTTCCTGAACTATGGCCTAGTATGCTAAATAAGCTTTTATAATGATATGAGATACTATGCTTTAAATATTATTATGTACAAGTTTTAAAAATGCCACTGTCTGCTGATCTGTGTCTTTGTTCTCTGCATTATGTAAATATGATATTTTCTTGCTAACATTCTTGTTTAGTCTTAGTACCTTCCAACAAAGATTGTCACTATTTATGTTTTATATTCAGTCATCTATGAATAAATAATCATAGTGATACACTCTTCTAAAGTCAAAGTTGGTAAAATGCTTTGTTCATTCAAAGCTGTCAATATGTACTTCCTAATATCCAAAATGTGCCTCACTCCCATGGTGAGGATATAACCAATTAGAAATGACAAGTGGCTGGTTTCAAACAAGCCACACTGATGAAAGGGTTAGGGATATATTTGGATTTATGTAATATATTGACTAACTGTAAATGGAAGTAATTATTTATAGTGTTAAGAAAACACATTCAACAAGTAAAGGAATCAAAAGGAATAAGTTCTGCTTTCATATTTACTTGAAAACTTAACAGATAATAATAAAAATGACCAGTAATTAAATTTCCGGAAAAATACCCAATTGCTGGTACAGATATTTATGCAAAAAATGTCATAAAGGAGACACAGGAATGAATTTTGAAGAGAGTGCGAAAGAAAAATTTAAAAGAGATTATGGGTTTCCTAAATTAAGCTTACATTTAACGAAATGTGACATAGTTCTCTTGACTTAGAAGAATATTGACATATGGTAAAAATAATCAACAATAGTTTCTGAAAGTAGGAGATACTGGGTACAAACGAAGCTCAGCAGTAGAGTGTGTGGTTAGCATTGAAAGGGACCTGAACTTGATTTCAAAAAAAAAAAAAAATAAGAAATAAATATTTTAGGAACTCCTGTAGTAAATCAAATTGAAATGAGAGTAGTCTAAAAAGTATTTACTGAGGTTTAACTGAAATTCTTATCATCAAATTAAACTAGTATAATAAGTATCAGAAAAGCAGGATGGCTTAATATCAGACAAATTCGATAACAAGAAGGAAGGGTGGGAGATCTCCTAAGACCACCTGAAGCACAGGTCAATAGGACAAAGAATAAACAGAGAGATATCTGAACTGAACGATATGATACACCAAATGGACCTCACAGACATCTACCAAACACTCCACCCTAATACCAGAAACTACACTTTCTACTCAGCACCCCACAGAACATTCTCCAAAATTGACCCCATACTGGGACACAGAAGAAACCTCCACGAATACAAAAAGATTGAAATAATCTCATGCATTCTATCAGACCACAGTCCAATAAAGCTCAACATCAACACCAGGATAAGCCCTACTAACTACAAGAACACATGGAGACTAAACAACACACTCTTGAATAATGAATGGGTCAAAGAAGAGATAAAGAAAGAAGTAAAAGCATTCCTGGAACTGAATGACAATGACAATACAACACAACAAAACCTATTGGATACCTTAAAAGCAGTACTAAGACCTGGGTGCCTACAGAAAGAGCACAAGTAAACAATCTCACACTACAGATAAAAGCACTTAAGAGGCAACAACAGATGAACTTTAAATGCAACAGACAGGAAGACATAACAAAAATTAGAGCAGAAATCAATGAAATAGAAACAAGGAAACAATATAAATAAATCAATGAATCTAAAAGTTGGTTCTTTGAAAGAATAAACAAGATAAACAGACCTCTAGCCCAGTTAACCAAAAGAAAGAAGGAACAACTCCAAATCAATACAATCCATTATGAAAAGGGAAATATCACAACAGATGAGGAAAAGATACAGAAAATCATATGGGAATACTTCAAAAATCTATACTCTACCAAGTTTGAAAACCTAGAAGGACTGGATGAATATCTGAAATCCTGGGAATCACCAAAGCTCAACCAAGAAGA
>VZQC01006580.1:234952-257873 GCA_009823505.1 Rhizomys pruinosus
ACTTTTCCCACTCACAATAGCCTCAAAAAATCAATAAAATCAAGAGAATGGAACGATAATCAAAAGATATGAAATGCTATTTCCAAAAGATTTTTTTAAGACCCAAGTGAAGAAGGAAACTAGAGGGAAGAAAAAAGAACAAATCAGAAGATGGAAAACCTCCCATGCTCATGGATTAGGAAAAGTAATAATAGTAAAAATGAAGAGAAAGAGAGGCCAGTGTCTAGCCAGGAGGAGGATGAGAGACACATCCACTAATTCTTGCACTCCAGGGCAGAGACATAAGAATCTTAGGAGTTCAAAGGGACCATCCTGGTCTAAGATAGTGAGTTCCAGACAATATGGGGTTACAGGGAGACCTGGTCTCAAATAGATCACAAAAAAAAAAAAAAAAAAAAGTCCATTCGTACCTAACTTAAGTAGACAAGATGCATGCAATCCCATAAAATCCCCAAGAGATTTCTTCACAGGTGTTGTGAAAAAAATGAAGACCTTATTTTCAGGATGGAAAAACAAACACCCCGAACTAGCCAAAGCAACCTCTGAGGCGAAAAAGCAATACAGGGGGGATACGTATACCAGACATCAAACTAGTACTACGGAAGGGCTATAGTAAAAGAAAAAAAAAACAAACATAAACCAAAAAAACAAAAACAAAACAAAAAAAACACCTGGTACTGGCACAGAAACAGACCTGTCGGGAAGCTCCAGAGACATGGGCACAGTCCCTGCTCAAGATGGACTGGCCACAGGGGTGTACAGAGGTAGGCGGGGCCTTAACCAATCTGGGCCAGAATATTTTTATATTTTAAAATGGGATGGAACTTTTCTAATTTACTCAATTAATGGCACTTAGCATTGTCCTTATGCCAAAGACTAAGAGAACTGTGTAGCAAAGTTTCCAAAATTCTCTAGTTGAATTTCGTGGCTCTCTTTCATTGGTAAGGCAGGAGTATGCTAGCAAGGCAAATCGAGCTGTTATATTTCATTTCAGGGTTTCTGGAAATCATACCACTGGGATCAGTGCGCAGCATAAAAACAGTCACTTTACAGTCATTCTTCATTGTAATTTTGTTGTAGAAGGCCATTAAAATCTGGAAAGGATATAAATTACTGTTTTCTCAATAACAAGGATTCAGTGTCACCACCTAGAATCTAAGAGAAGACAGGTCTAATAATGCCTTCAACAATTGCACAGAGTGAAACCCAAAAAGATTCTGTTATTTGGGAAGAGTTATAAAAATAATAACAATAAGAAATGAAGTTTATAATACTCAAACATTTCACTAGGTTTGAAAAATCTACCAGAATTCAAAATCAGGAAATACTTTAATTCCTTTTCCAAATAATGTAGAAAGACAACGGGAAAAAAAGGAAATAGTTTCTGCTTCATTAACTAGTAAGACATTTGAAAGAGTATGATGATACTTTTACATGTTAGTAAATTATTGTCAGATTTAGTTCATTGAGATTCATACTTTAAGTTGACAAAAGTCTTCAAATTTCTAGATATCATCTTGAGGTTTTATCTTTTAGCCTTTTTTTAAATTAAAAACTGAGAGTCATCCAATCATTGCCTTTAATTGGGATGATAATTGGCCTTTGTTGCCCTAATTATGAATAAAGCAATTATAGCAATTATGTATAAATTAAGGTAATAATTAGGAATTATGAATAAAGTCAATATGAAATTCATTTGTAATATAGTAACAAAATTGGCATTCAAAGTACCAGAGGCACCTTAAGCTGCTAGAGTGTACTGTGACTTTCCACTATCCATTTAGGGTTTCGAGAAATTGCCATTGTGTAATTATGCACACTTTTATAATGTGTTTAATTCTTGGTTTATTTGCCATTATTTAAAGTAATTTATGTCTGTTATTTGCTGAATACAGTTTCTTTTTCATAATAAATTATAAGACTAATTCTAATGCATTACATGGGAACAAGTAAGATTTAGCAGGTTTGTCTCTTCAGAGTCATTGAAATACTTGCTGAGGTCCTACAATAGGTAATTTTAGTTCATTGAAGGCACAAGGTCTATGACAATAAAATTCAACATGATTTCTCTTGAGTTCTAAGTATTAAATTAATAAAGAAGAAATATGTCAAGAACTCTAAGTAGTATTAAATTAATGAAATGAATAAGCAATATGTCAGTAGAAAGGTGGTAAATATGCATTGTGATTCATCTCATTTAACCTCTCAAAATAATCTTCCTGAACCAGAGAATATATTAATGCATTCATATATACACACGTTGAAGAGAGTGGCATTAATATTTGTAATTATAAAGTAATAACTCAATATCACACGGTGAAACAATACATGTCAAAGATACATTGTGAGCAAGCAGGAATTAACGCCCTAACAGTCTCAGAATGTGATACATTATTTCTTTAACTAAATACCTAAAATCAGAAAATGTAGAGTCTACTTCAGATTTGTATAATCGTATTTTTAACCCTTAGATTATGTGAAATGCTGGAACAAATGATTTGTTGTGTATTTAGAATGATTGCTTCTAACAATTTAAGTCTTATTAATAAATATGATTTGCTTTTCTCTAGGTTTCAACTTATCTTTTCTATGCTTATTTTACCATTTAGAGCACTCTCTCATTGTTATATTCCCTTTTACAATGAAATGTGTTCTTTTTTTAATTTTATGTGTATGAGTGTTTTGACTGCATGTATGGAAATGCACCTGTGTCATGCAGTGCCTGCACAGCTCAGAAGAGGATGTAACATACCCTGGAAATGGAGTTACAGATGGTTGTTAGCTAGCCTGTAGATGCTGGGAACTGAACCTGGGTCTTCTGTAAGAACAGCCAGTGCTCTAAACCGCTGAGCCCTACCACTAGCTCCTTCAGTCTATATTAACGAAATAATATGTTTTTGCAGGAGACACCTAAAGCACATTCAGTATATTTATTGTAATTGTCTTGAATAGAACTTTGACAGAAATGTTGGTTAAATTAACTAACATGACTGTTCCTTCATCATTTAGACTGTACTCATTTAGTATCTATCTTGATAGTCTTATTAGTTGAATAGTTATTAAGCTCTCACCAGTTTGGGTGATCTATGAGTCACTGCAGGGAGCTGAGCTGCATTTGAATCTTCTGAAAATAAATAAGGCATATGTACCTTTCACATTCTCACAGTTAAAGATATAAAAACTGCTTGCTTCTATGTCACAAACATGTTTTGCATAGATGATAATCAATGGTGGAGATGTTTATAAAAAGGACCCTAATGGCTGCGATTGGGGTGAATGGTGAAACTACAGCAATGTAGTCTGGACACTCATTTGATCAACTTGATTGAACAAACAACCTGTCACCCCCCACTGGATGGTGGGGCTGTAGGTGTTTGGGCACAACAGCCTGCAGATTAAGGCGGTTGCATGAAGGATGCTTATACTCATGGATGGGATTATCACTTATAGCTAAAAATGAAAAAAAAAAAACTGAGAGAAAGATGCAGGACAGTTATGGCAGAATGCATGATCTGGGATGGGGTGGGAGGAGGAGGGAAAGGGAAATAAGCCTGAACTGAATTGGAAAAAATGTATGAAATGCACAAAACATCAATAAAAACTAATTTAAAAAAAAAAAGGACCCTAATGTAACTTTGATTAGAGTACAGGTTATAATAGTGAATAGCCATGAAATCCACTCCAGTTATACTAGATGCTTCTCTACTTATTGCCAACTTTGCAATACTACTGTCTGTCTGAGAGGACTGTAAATAAACATTAATTTTGAGGAGTATGTAAATGATTTTGTTTAGCATACTAAGCATTAGTATATTTGTGCCACAGTCATCTGATTCTGAAAGTTAAATATCATATGACTCAACAGATATTACATTTCTCAAGGAACAGTTTTGTACTCCCTCTTCTCCATAATGAAAATTAAAGACATACTAGTGCCATTAGCCCTCATACTACAAAGATTATTACATTTACATTGCCATAGAGTACACAATGTGGAAGCCAATGTTGAGTGTGTGTGTCCTGCATGGACAAAATCTCAACTGTTAATTGGCATCCTTGCCCTGACCTCCAGATGTACATGTAATCTTATGTTTTTGCCTTTAACTTTTTTTTTTAGAATTATCAAATTTTTAATCTTGAGACTTCTCAAAAATTAAGAAAATTTAATGTTTCCAAATGTTCAATAAATTTTTGGAGCACTAGAAGACACAAATGACTGCTAAACATATTTTGTAGCACTAGAAGACACAAATGACTGTTAAAAATTTAACACAAGAATTTTAAAACTGACAGTTTGATACCAGGGTTAGCCATAAAACAGCAAGTTTTTGGATAGAAATATAATAATGTTGTTCAGCTTGCCATCTAGTAATGAGCCCTAGAATTAACTCACCACTTACTTTCAGACATGATAATTAATGTATATGGGCCAAAGGTATATATTCACATTTTAGAGTAATATAAAATTAAAAAGAAAAAATTGTGAACTCCTGGACATATATCAGATTTAACATACAGTTTATTCCTAGAGGACATAATTCTGGTACATATATAACGTGTACATGGGCATTCTTTGGAGCGGCACAGTTGGCAGGGAACCACAGCAGCATGAGGACTGGGTCAAGGAATGGATTGATGTGGTTGAATTCTGTCTTCAATAAACCTTCACAAAAAAAAGAAAAAAAAAAAAACAGCAAGATTACTTTCTTTTTTTAATTTTTATTTGTTTATTTTTTAAGGGATTCTACAATATAATAGCACAGTTGTTTTCAGATAACATTGATGTTACTCAGTTTGCCATACAATTAGGTAATTGGTGCATATTTTTTTTTGAAGTGAGCCAAATTATTAAGCATAAGCAATGAATGTAACTATTAGCTTCAAAGTACGGAAGCCTTTCCTGCTGTAGGGCTAGACTGTTCTGCCTTTTGCTTCAGTTCTACACAACTCTAGCCTGTCTGAGGGTGCCTGAATCCAGCTTTCTTGTGGTGCAGGGATCTGGACAATTACAGGTTACCTGAGAGTGCCACAATCCAACCTCCACATGAGAGTGAACTTCCAAAATTGCACAATACCCAAACCCCTACCTTGTAACCATCTTAAGCCCCTCCTGCTACTGCAGGTGTAGTCTGTTCTGCATTTTAGTAGGGTGCCAGATATTTGCAGACTGCTTGAAATCACCTGTATCAAGCCTCAACATAGCAAGTCTCCCAAATCATGCTGTGCTTCCTGGCTAGGAGGGGCCAAGAACTTAGAAGAAAGCCTGAGAATATCTGATTAATGCTTGCATTGGGCATCTGAGGGATTTCCTGAGTAGATGGACTAGGACCACCTGGTCCCTCTAGAATTACATCAAAGGGAAAAATCGGAAACTTAGATGAATCAGCTTTGCATAGTTAATAAGAAAACAACCAAGGAACATCATGAATACAAACATCAGTCTTCAATGCAGGAAAGGAATGCATGGGGTTTATACTAGAATCACAGAGAGAGAGAGAGAGAGAGAGAGAGAGAGAGAGAGAGAGAGAGAGAGAGAACAATCCACATGCAAAATCAAAAAGAAAGATGATATATAAAAATAATATGAAAAAATAACAATATGAAAAAATAATAATATGAAAAGATAGTATGTCTCCACTAAACAGTAGCAGTCTTATAGAAGACTTCTACAAAGAGGAACCCTAGAGCTAACTCAGGGCACATAGTTTAAAACAAAATCATAAACATGATAAAATAATTCAACAAAGTTAAAGAAATAAACAATCAAAGAACTAAAGAAAAATAGGGATAACCTTCTGACTGAATTCACCAAAGAGATACAAATACTGAAAAAAAAAAACTCATGATGAAATGAGGAAATAAAACACTCAACCCAACTCGAAAGGATGGAAAAACGCCTCAAAAATAGAATGAATGAAATAGAAAAAAGAACATCAAGACCTGATATTAGAGCTAAAGAATTGGACCTCTCAAGCAAAGATTATGAAAATCTTTACAAAACATAGAATGAAAGAACTCATATCCAGAAAACCACCCTGCAAGGAATACTGAAAGCAATACAAAGAGCCAAAGAATGGAATGACTCTACCCAGGGGCAACAGGAAAAAAAACAACAACAACAACAACAAAAAAAAAACCAAACAAACAAAAACAAAAACAAAAAAACCCACACAACTAACTAAAAGAAGCAGTAACTGTGGGAAAACAAAGTTACACAAAAATGAAAAGAGAGGTTTAAGTGATTGAACTCAATACCTATCTCTCAATAATAACTTAAAATATCAATGGAATGAAATCCCCAGTCAAAAGCATCAGCTAGTGGTGTGGATTAAGAAACAAAATCCTGCCTTTAAGGGAAATGATTCCAAATTTTCTCCATTTAGGATGATGTTGGCTGTGGGTTTCTTGTATCTGGCTTTGATTACATTGAAGAATGATACCTCCAGTCCAATCCCCTCTAGGACTTTAAGCATGAAAGGATGCTGGACTTTGTTGAAGGCTTTTTCTGCATCAATTGAGATGATAATATGTTTTTTGTTTGTTTGTTTTCTGGTCCATTTATGTGTTTTATGTTTTAAACTTGATTAGAAAGAGGTGTGAGACGCTATTCCCCTTAAAGGTAGGAACGTGGCAAGGCTACCCTTTATCCACCCACTCCATCTTTCAATATAGTGCTTGAAATAATTGCGTAAGAGCTGAGAGTTATGTACAAGAAAGGGAAATTAAGAGTATAAATTGGGAAAAGAGGAAGTCAAAAGCTATCCTTCTTTTTTTGCAGACAATATGATAGCTTACCTAAGGGATGCTAAAAACTCTAGCAGGAAACTAGAAACAATTAAGGTTTTCAGTAAAAATTAACGTAGAAAAATAAGTAGCCCTTTATTTACAATAACAACACAAAGCAAACTGAAGAAGAATGTAAGGCGACCTCACAATCACATAGCATCAAAAAATAATAAAAACACCCTAGGACAAACCTAACCAAAGACTGCCAAAGACCTCTATAAAAAAACAATTAAACCCCTGAAAAAGGAGAATGAAGAAGACACAGAAGATGGAACAACTCCATTATCATGGAATGGAAAATTAATATAGTAAAAATGTCCTATTCTACCCAAATTATATATAAATTAAAATGCAATGCCATTAAAAAGCCTCATGAGTTCTTCCACAGGATTAATGGAAAAAAAATCTTTAAATTCATATGGAAAACAAAAGACCCCAAGTAACCAAAGTAACCTAGTGAAAAAGTGCAATACAGGGGGATCACTAAAGCAGACTTCAAATTATATAATAGGGCTAGAGTCATAAAAACAGCCTGGTACTGGCACAAAAACAAACCTGTAGACCAAAGGAACAAAACTGAGTATCCAAACTTCAGCACACACAATTTCAGCCACCTCATATTTGACAAAGGGGGGCAAGAAGACTCAGTGCAGGATAGACAGCAAATGTTGCTAGCAAAACTGGATCATCATTTGTAGAAGAATAAAACAAAACCCCTACCTCTCGCCCTGTACAAAAATCAATTCCAGGGGGCTGGAGAGATGGCCTAGCGGTAAAGAGCGCCGACTGCTCTTACAGAGGACCCGGGTTCAATCCCGCACCCACATGGCGGCGAGAACCGTCTGAACTCAATTCCAGGAGAACTCCAGTTCCAGGGGAATCCGACAACCTGTCTTCTGACCTCCGCGGCATTGCATGACAATGGGTGCACACACCTGCATGCAGAACAGTACATTCATACACATACTGACATAAATAAAAATAAAATAAAATAAATCAACTCCAAATAGATCAAAGACCTCAATTTGAAACCCAAAACTCTGAAGGTGATACAAGAAAATGTTGGCAGCAACCTCCAAGACGTGGGGGTAGAAAAAGAGTTTCTAAATCAGACAGCAGCTTCCCAGGAAATAAGATAAACAATATGAACATGGGACGACTCATAAAAACTCAAATTTTTGTATATCAAAAGAAACGATCAGGGAAGTGGAGCGAAAACCCACAGAGTAGGAGGAAACCTTCACTGCTGACACACCTGATAGAGCATAACACTTCCAGAATACATAGCTACTCAAAAAAAAAAAAAAAAAAAAAAAAAAAGCCAGCAAACAAAGAACCTAAGAAAACGAATGACCTACTCAGAGGATGAGTAAAGACTGAACACAGGGGCTGAGAGATTGGCCTAGCAGTTAAGAGCACAACTGCACTTGCAGGGAGACCCAGGTTCAATCCCCAGCACCACACATGGCGGCTGAGAACCGTGTCTTTACTCCAGTTCCAGGGGAATCTGATACCCTCTTCTGACCTCCACGGCATTGCATGACATGGTTGCACAAATGTACATGTAGACAGTACATTCATACACATAAAAAATAAATAAAATATAAAAAAAAAAGAGCTGAACACAGACTTCACAATGAGGAAATAGTGATGGATGAGAAACATCCTCAAAAGTGTTCAGCAGCACTAATAATTAAGGGAATGTAAATTAAAACCACTTTAAGATTTCATCTCTCTCTGATAAAACTGTCTAGGATCAAGAAAACAAATGCTACCAAATGCTGGAGAGATTGTGGGGAAAGGGTAACACACTTCCACTGTTAGTAGGAATGTAAACTTGTACAACCACTTGAAAACCAGTATGGAGGACCCTTAAAAGACTCAAAATGAGCCTTCCACCTGACCCTGCCATACCGCTCCTGGGTATATACCCACAAGATTCATCCTAGGGCCAAGACACATGCAAATCTACGTTTATGGCAGATCTCTTCACCATAGCAAAGAGCTGGAACCAACCCAAATGCCCCTCAACCAACAAATGGATAGTAAAAATGGTACATCTACATAACGGAGTTCTATGCAGTGGTAAAGAAAAATGGCATCCTTAACTTTGCCGGTAAATGGATGGAACTAGAGGATATTACGCTAAGCGAAGTAACACAGTCCCAGAAAAACAAGCACTGAATTCATCCCTCATTTGTGTATGTTAGCACCAAGCACCTAGTTGTAAGACAACCTGAGCAACATCAATGTTATATTCCCCCTTTTCTGGAGGCAACTGTGATCCTATAATGTGAATTCTTTAAGAGGCTTGAGAATTAACCCACCACTTAATTTCAGACATTGTCATCTTGGTATACATGTGGGTGCAGGTAATGATAAGGCAATATTTTAGAACAGAATGTAAACTAAAAAAGGTAATATGTGAATCCGTGACATAGGAATTGGAAATAACTATAGGTTGTTTTCAGGATGAACATAATTTTAGTATATTGTGGGAAGAATATATATATATATATATATATATATATATATATAATATAATGTGTGTTGGTGGTGTGTGTGTGTGTGTGTGTGTGGGTGTGTGTGTGTGTGTGTTGTGTTTGAAGCAATATAGTATTAGAGGGAACATAGCACGGCAGAAGAACTGGACAGGGAACAGACTTGAATACAATAAATAGTTTCTCCCAAGAACAGATAACCCTCACTTTGAAAGAAAGTCTTTGAAAAGCCTCAAGAAAAAAGTACAGGAGCAGTGATGGTCAAGCTGAATGAGACTCTGGAAGAGGTGTGTCGGCAAGGAAGTGGAAATTAGTCGAGATTGGCTGATAAATTATGTATGGAAATTCACAAAACTGTCATAAAAATATTTTTAAAAGAATAGTTCCAGTATTGTTTTTTTATTTTTTAAATAATGTTTTTATGGGACTCTTTGACGGGTTCTAATGTAATGTATTTTGACCCTATACAGACTCTCTTTCAGAACACCTACCCTCTCTCCTCTCTGACTGACAGCTGCTGGGAGAGAAAAAGTCAGTTTTCCTTAAGGGTGTGATGCCTCGTAGGTTGACCAAGGCTCCATGGTATGCCCCACACACCAAGAGGCATTGGGAACACACATTAGACTTGGTAAGCCTTGAAAACAATTCTAAATGATTTCATAGTTATAAGCAACTTAATATAATGTGGTAAGCCTCTTTACTAAAAGACACAGAAATGGCTAGCACATTCCTCTCTTCCCCCCTTATGTTTTGTCTCAAATAAGGACTGAATGTATCATTAGTAGGTACATTAATCACAAAAGCTACAAGGAAGAGGGGGCAGAAAGGACCGCAAGAGATGCGAGCATGAAGTAGCTCGTCCTATGTTCTTACTTCTAGCAATCTACGTGTTCATTCTCGTTTAGCTAGCCATTGCTAATTGAGTTTGATGAAATTCAGGATTCTGAAGTGTATTTATTTTTCCACTTTTCTTCTCTTTAAAGTAGAACCTACTTGGATTAAATTAAAAAATTAATGTTAAATTTTTTAGTATCTATGGTCATTGCTCATAAATATTATAGTCCGCTCTCCTCATTTTCTATTTCAGATTTTAAGTTCAAGATACTATAATATCATCATTATGTTTTTATTCTTGTTCCCCAAGAAACTTGGTCAAATTCACTAGCTAGTTCTTGAATTCTCATTTATGAGCTAAGCTTTTTCTAATTTCTAACTCATAATATGGTATTGATAAATATATTTTGAATGCAAAGAGAAGAACAAAAAGTTGAAGATGTGGTTAGTAAAATAGAATATAGTACAGCTGTTTTTTACAAAATCAATAAATTAACTTGCCATTTGTTTTCTTTTTCTCTGAGTGTTTCGCAGCTGTTTTTTAATCCACTTTGGGTCGATGGACATTTCTTTTTATTATAATTTAAAAAAACCCCTTTACTATACTTTTCTCCAATGCCTGAGCCTGGGAGGTTTTCCATCTTCTGTCCGTTTCCACTTTGCGCCGCTAACGTCTCTACTTTCTGCATTTTATTATTTGTTTGTTGTTTCTTTCTTGTTTTGTATTGTTATTTTGTTATGGTATATTTCTGTCATTGCATCCCTATTTTCCACTTCATTCCGGCAACTATCCCTTCCCTTTCCTCCCCCCTTGCCCCCCCTCACCTGACCTCCCAGATCATGCATTTCTGCTGTACACTTTTCTGCATCTTTCTCTGCTTTTTTCTTTTGTTTTGTCATCACTTTTTTTAAAAATAAGTGATAACTTGTGATCCACACTCCAGCTAAAGTACCTGAGAGAGCAACAACCGAAACTGAAACCCTAACGCAGCAAGACAAGAAGAAATCGACGAAAATCAGAGCAAAGATCAAAATGAATAGAAAACAAGAAAACCATACAAAAAATCATGAACCCAAAAAGCTGTTTTTTTGAGACAGAACCTAAACCCAGATCGAGCAGCACCTCTAGCCAGTTACCAAAAGAAAGAAGGAACTACTACAATCAATATAGAACTCGAGTGATGAAACGGGAAATCTCACAACAGATAATGAAAGATCCAGACCATCATATGGACTCTCCTTTAAAACCTCTACTACTCCTCGTATCTACCACGCTTAAAATCAAGCACAACCGAGGAATGGATGTACGCATCCTTGGGACGCACCAAAGCTCAACCAAGAAGAACTCGACACTTAAACAGAACATAAGATGGTAAGAAATGGAAGATGTAAAAAGGCAACCTCCCAACCAAAAAATGCCCAGGGCCAGATGGTTTTCAGCATCAAGAAATTCTATAAAATATTTTTTTAAATAAATAAACTAAATGTAATTAATTTCAAGATTTGTTTTAGAAGGATACGAACGAGGGAGTTCTCCCAGATTCTGTCTATGAAGCCAGCATCACTTTAATACGCCAAAACCAGGCCAAGATGCAACTAAAAAGGAGAACTATAGACCCATCATCCCTAATGAACACAGATGCCCAAAATCTTAAATGAGGATACTGGCAAGCGCTACAGACCCACATGAAGAAGAACATCCACCATACAAAGTTGGATTCATCAACCAGAGATGCAGGGGATGTTTCAGCATATGAAAATCAATAATATCATCAGACATTAAACGGACTAAAAGACAAAACTACACATCATCTAGCCAATTGACCGCGGAAAAAGCCTTTGCAAAATCCACTAGTCCTGTTTCATGTTTAAAGTCCTAGAGGGGGCTGGAGAGATGGCCCTAGCGGTTAGGAGCACCGACGGACTCTTTTCGTATTAGTTGCAGGAGGACCCGGGTATCGATCGCCCGCACCACAATCACTGCGGCTAAGAACCGTCTTGAAACTCGCACGCATTCCAGGAGAACATCCAGTTTCCAGGGAATTCCACACCTTTCTTCGACTCGCGCGGCATGGCACGACACGGGTGCACAGACTGACATGAGACAGTAATTCAATACACATACAAAAATAAATAAATAATAATAAAAAAATGTTAAAAAAAAATAAAGTCCTAGAGGGAAGTGGATTGGAAGCGATCATACCTTAATGTAATCAAAGCAATATACAAGAACCCACAGCATATATCCTTAATGGGGAAACGACAGAAGTAGTTCCAGTATTCTATAGCATGGTAAAATAACTACAGTCTGCAACAATCCACTATATACTCCATATAACTAGGGAGTCTAAAAGTTATTAATGTGTAAAAATGATAAATGTTTGGGAACATAAATGTTAATTATTGAACTTTTGATCATTATAATCAAATTACCACACCTGTGCATAATGACATGTAGAAATTTTGTTGTTTACCATTAATTTTTGTTTTGAAGAATACAATTGTGACACTACTTCTGGATTAGATAAAATATAAAAACAAAAACATCCTAACTACAAACATTAAACAATCTCATTTTGTTGTCTGGCAAAAAATTCATTCTCAGACAAGCCTTCAAATCCAATCTACTCTTATAGGTGAAAAAAATGGAATGGGCAGAAAGATGCATCAGGAGTGTTAACGCTTCTAATATCGACAAAATAGACTTCAACCTAAAACAGTAATGAAGAGATAAATAATGGCACTTCATTCTTATCAAAGAATGATTAAGCAATAAATTATTACAGTCATGAATTATATTGCACAAAACTCTGGATGAATGCCTTTATAACACAGTACTATAAGGACTTTTAAGACACAGATTAATAACACACAATTACAGTAGAGGTATTTCAATACCACCACTCTCTCCTTAGAAGTGTCAAGCGAATATTAGCAGACATACATCTGAATTAAACAATAAAACGCAATCTAAATGTACCAAAGTGGTTCCCCCAGTCATTTCCATGGTGGTCCATGATAGGTAGAAACGCATGCACTGGAAGCACAACAAACACACAGGACACATTGGTAAGGTGTGTGAATCCAAATCAGAATGGCGCTTTATTCCAAATGTTACAGATACACCCCTCACCCTCGCTGGATGGTGGGGCTGGAGGCGTTTGGGCACAACAGCACTGCAAATTGGTTTCATATGAAGAAGCTTGTACATGATATCATTTAAGCTAAAAAATAAAAAAGCGAAAAAGAATAGATAAAAAAAAAAAAACGTGAGAGAAAGTAGCAGGACAGTGTATGGCAAGAATGCATGGATTGGGGATGGGGTGGGATAGGGGGGGAAGGGGAAAGGAATAAGCAGACGAATAAAGAGAAAAAAAAATGATGTCTGAAATGCACAAAGCACCAATAAAAAAAAAAAAGATAACAGACAATAAGATATAAAAAAGTTACAGATCATTATATAGGCATTATGATCTCACCTCCCAGGGACCAATCCTAGACCTTTGATAAAATTTCAACATGCATTTATGTTCAAAGTCACAGTAGTAATTGGCTGGAAGCAACATATGTGAACATAATTAAAGCCATCAATACAAATCAACTGCCAACATCAAATTAAATTGAGAAGAAACTGGAGCATTCCCCATCAAAG
This sequence comes from Rhizomys pruinosus, assembly GCA_009823505.1. Taxonomy (NCBI): domain Eukaryota; kingdom Metazoa; phylum Chordata; class Mammalia; order Rodentia; family Spalacidae; genus Rhizomys; species Rhizomys pruinosus. Next base: position 248,726 of record VZQC01006580.1, read on the forward strand.
AAAAAAAAAAAAAAAAAAAAGCTGAAAAGTGTACACTATCTGCACTCTTTTTTAATATAGTGATTGAAACTCTTGATAGAGCAATTAAGACAGGAAAATTAAAGGAGTAAATAATAAAGAAAAGAAGAAATCAATTATCCCCTTTTTTGCAGGTAATTTTGTTATTATAATAAAGGGAGGCAGGAAGATCTTTTGTGAGTTCAAGGTCAGCTGGTCTACAGAGCGATCCAGCTCAGCTGGGGCTAACAGGGAGACCCTGTCTCAAAAGAACCAAAAAAAACAAAAAGCTGCAAAAAATTCACCAGAAAACTCATTAAAAGGATTATCACCTTCATTAAAGGTTACAAAATTAATCAACAAAATCTGTAGACTGTCTATATACTGTTAATCAATTGAAGATTAAGTACCCCAGGCACAGCACCATTCAAAAAGAAGCTTCTTTTGCAGCAGATGAAGTCTATTACAGATGTACCACATCTGGTGAGACACAGGCATTGCATGCGAATTTCCCAAGCCTAAGCTGAACATCTACAGTGCAAGCTAAGATATTAAGTCTCATGCAACATAAATCAAGGTACCAAGAGTACACTAATTAATCTCTTAATCTTATTAATTAAGCTCTCACATGAAACAGCAGATAGCAAAAGGTCATAAATAACCCAAATGTGGATATTTATGACTGTAGAGTGCAGGTCCAAGGTTAGGTCTCCTACATTAAGGTTCACTTCCCCAGAGGTCAGGGACCATGTGCAGAAAGGGGGTGAAAAGATTTTCTGAATCAGGGGACTGTTGCATGGTCAATAGTTGGAAACAAAATCCTATAAAGCCTTTCCTTGGGACCCTGTTCTTTTGAACCTACAGCATTGGTGTCCACATACACAAAACCTAACCAGACAAATGCTCAGCATGGAACCGGGAAAATGGGCAATAGATCCCAATCTAATTTGAAGAAATATTTGCTGATTATTGTGGGATGATGAAGAGCTGGTCTTCTTAAATCGAGGGAATCTAGATAGACTGACTAGAGCTCAGTGAATAAGTTTGCACTGCTAGGGACACTAACTTGGCAAAATAGGCCTTAACAAAAATACAAGAATGTATGAATTCAGTTGGGGCTTGTGGAAGGATGCCAGTAGAGAATGGGGTATTATGTAGACTAAGGGTGACTAAGATGTTATGTGTGGAATACACACAAACATTCAATAAAACTTTAATGAAAAATCATAATCTAGAATTGAAGTTTAATAATAATATAATAATAAATTTGAGACAACCCCCAAGCTAAAAAGCATGTAATTATATCTTAGATTAAGAATTCAAAATTCTATATGTCTTTTACAATTTTTGAATATAATTTAGTCTTTAGTGACAAAACTGCACTGTGAAGCATCAAAAATAATGTGAAATTTGTCCACTGTTCCCCTGTGAGTTTATACTACCGCAATTCTCCAACCTTTATAAGGAGTCTTTCAAATGTTGATCATGTTACTTCTTACATGAAAACAATCATAATAAAATATTTTTAAAATAGAAAATCCTAAGTATATAAAGTTATGAGTGTGTTCATTAATTTGATTTAATTGCCCTACAGTAAATGCATATTTCAAAATATCAGTTGGATAAAAATAAAATATTTAATCAAAAAGGGGCTGGAGAGAGGCCTAGTGTTAAGAGTGGCCGACACTCTTACAGAGGACCCGGGTTCGAAGTCACCCAGCACCCACATGGCGGCAGAGAACCGTCTGAAACTCCAATTCCAGGAGAACTCCCAGTTCCAAGGGAAATCCGAGACCCTCTTCTGAACCCGCGGCATTGCACTTTCACGGTGCACAGACTTGCATGCAGACGAGTACTTCATACACATAATACAGAAAATAAATTAAATAAAAAAAAATTAAAAAAACGATCATCTTAAAATATCACTTGTAATAAGGTTATCATTTCTCACTTAACGAGAGGGTTGAAGCAATAAGAACTTGTAAATAGTGTGTACACATATTGTTTGAAATATATATATATATATATATATATATAATATATATTATATATATATATAATCTGAAAGCTTAAATTGCCTTGTTGTGTCTCCATTGCCACTAAGTTTGGGTATGGAGACAAGAGGATCATTAGGACTTGCTGACCTCCTGTCTAGATCCAAGTTCATTGAGAGATCTTATCTCATAGGGATAAAGTAAGAAATGACTGTCAGGACAGTGACATCCTCTCTCAGTCTACATGCAGCACCACTAACACTTACATTCATAAACCACATGGATGTTCACACAAGGAAGGGAATCTGAATACATGTGGAATAATAAAATCCAGCTAATTTTTATAGGTATTTCCTCCATAATTTTTGGATGAGTTCATAAAATGTACTCTTTCAGCCATTATCACTTTCTACCTTTAAAATATTTAATTGCTGAGGGTAATGGCTCTTGAAAGATAATATACTATTACTGTGAGAGATGGTTCTTCTATAGCAGAATGTGTTCATCATAGCAGTATAGTCCTAAGGGATTGTGTTAATGGACCATGCTGCCATCAATAAACACCTTGTTGAAATGGTACTGATTTCAGGGAAAAAAGAATCCACTCTGAAACTTGTAAAGATGTGATATTTTAAATGTTCTGTGAAATGAAGGACACAGAGTCTAAGTAATTATCCCCATCATGTCAAGTTTTATGACTCAGTATAGTGCAATAATAGAAGAATAAATGTGAAATAGGCATGAATGGAAAATTTGTGGATGAGGTTTTCAAAGGGAATACAGAAGATTTAAACCTTTCCAAATTATCAATTACTCCAGGACACACAAACACTACACACACACACCCACAACACCACACACACACACACGACAATAAAAATGCTTTCCCCTCAGTCAGATACATGCGTGAATCTAATTGTATAACATCAAAGGAGTGTGTGTTGTTCCTCTGAACTTTTGTATATCGTTTCAATTATTCAGAATACTTTGAAAACATCAGAATTATATATTAATATGTATATAAAATCTACAGAAGATAAGTTATCTGGCTTGCATTAAGCTAAGGCCTTGTAGATATGAACAAATGGGTCGCTCAGTCTTTTTTTTTGCCACCTTCTCAATTCAATCATAACTTTTTAGTGCCCAATCCTCTCATACACTCTTCTTTAATTTAAAAAAATGAAGTAAAAAAAATGTGTGTGTGTGTGTGTGTGTGTGTGTGTGTGTGTGTGTGTGTGTGTGTTGAAGCAATATAGATTAGAGGGAATAGCAACGGCAGAGAAACTGGGACAGGGAACAGACTGAAACAATAAAGTTCTCCCAAGAACGATAACCCTCCACTTTGAAAAGTCTTTGAAAAGCCTCAGAAAAAGATACAGGGCAGGTATGGCAAGCTGAATTAACTCTGGAGAGGTGTGCGGCAAGGAAGTGGAAATTAGTCGAGATTGGACTGATAAATTATGTATGAAATTCACAAAACTTCAATAAAATATTTTTAAAAGAATTAGTTCCAGTATTCTTTTTTTTTGATTTTTTAAATAATGTTTTTATGGACTCTTTGAGGGTTCTATGTAATGTATTTTGACCCTATACAGACTCTCTTTCAGAACACCTACCCTCTCTCCTCTCTGACTGACAGCTGCTGGGAGAGGAAAAGTCAGTTTTCCTTAAGGGTGTGATGCCTCGTAGGTTGACCAGGCTCCATGGTATGCACCCACACACAAGAGCATTGGGAACACACATTAGACTTGGTAAGCCTTGAAAACAATTCTAAATGATTTCATAGTTTAAAGCACTTAATATAATGTGGTAGCCTCTTTACTAAAAGACACAGAAATGGCTAGCACATTCCTCTCTTCCCCCCTTATTTTTGTCTCAAATAAGGACTGAATGTATCATTAGTAGGTACATTATCACCAAAGCTACAAGGAAGAGGGGGCAGAAAGGACCGCAGAGATGCAGAGCATGAAGTAGCTCGCCTATGTTCTTACTTCTAGCAATCTACGTGTTCATTCTCGTTTAGCTAAGCCATTGCTAATTGAGTTTGATGAAATTCATTCTGAAGTGATTTATTTTTCCACTTTTCTTCTCTTTAAAGTAGAACCTACTTGGATTAAATTAAAAAATTATGTTAAATTTTTCTAGTATCTATGTCATTCTCAATAAATATTAAGCCTCTCCTCATTTTCTATTTCAGATTTTAAGTTCAAGATACTATAATATCATCATTATGTTTTTATTCTTGTTCCCCAAGAAACTTGGTCAAATTCACTAGCTAGTTCTTGAATTCTCATTTATGAGCTAAGCTTTTTCTAATTTCTAACTCATAATATGGTATTGATAAATATATTTTGAATGCAGAGAAGAACAAAAGTTGAAGATGGGTTAGTAGAAATGAATAGTAAAGCTGTTTTTAAAAAATCAAATAAATTACTTGCCATTTGTTTCTTTTTCTTCTGTGTTAATGCAGCTTTTTTTTAAAATTTGGGTAGAATGGACATTTTTACAATGCTAATTTTCCCAATCCATGAGCATGGGACATTTTTACTATATTAATTTTTCCAATCCTTGAGCCTGGGAGGTCTTTCCATCTTCTGATGTCATTTTCTATTTATTTATTTATTTATTTATTTGTTTGTTTGTTTGTTTGTTTTTTGTTGATGCTTTGTGTATTTCATACATCATTTTCCAATTCAGTTCAGGCATATATCCCCTTCCCTTCCCCCCACCCCACCCCTACCCATCCCAGATCATGCATTCTGCTGTAACTTTTCTGCATCTTTCTCTGCTTTTTTCTTTTGTTTTGTAATCATTTTTTAAAAATAAGTGATAATTTGTGATCTAACACTCCAGCTAAAAGTACTTGAGAGACAACAACAAATGAACCCTAAACGCAGCAGACAAGAAGAAATAACAAAAATCAGAGCAGAGATCAATGAAATAGAAACAAAGAAAACCATAAAAAAAATCAATGAATCCAAAAGCTGGTTCTTTGAGAGAATAAACAAGATAGACAGACCTCTAGCCCAGTTAACCAAAAGAAAGAAGGAACAACTCCAAATCAATAGAATCTGTGATGAAAGGGGAAATATCACAACAGATAATGAAAAGATCCAGACAATCATACGGAATTACTTTAAAAACCTATACTCTACTAAGTTTGAAAACCTAGAAGAAATGGATGAATATCTGAAATCTTGGGAATCACCAAAGCTCAACCAAGAAGAGATCGACAGCTTAAACAGAACAATAATATGTGAAGAAATTGAAGATGTAATAAGCAGCCTCCCAACCAAAAAATGCCCAGGCCCAGATGGTTTCACATCAGAATTCTATAAAATATTTCAAAAAGACTTACAACAATTAATATTCAAGTTGTTTAGAAGGATACAAACGGAGGGAGTTCTCCGAGATTCCTTCTATGAAGCCAGCATCACTTTAATACCAAAACCAGGCAAAGATGCAACTAAAAAGGAGAACTATAGACCCATCTCCCTAATGAACACAGATGCCAAAATTCTAAATAGGATACTGGCAAATCGCATACAGACCCACATGAAGAAGATCATCCACCATGACCAAGTTGGATTCATACCAGAGATGCAGGGATGGTTCAGCATATGAAAATCAATAAATATCAAGCATATAAACGGACTGAAAGACAAAAACCACACCATCATCTCAATTGACGCGGAAAAAGCCTTTGACAAAATCCAGCATCTGTTCATGTTTAAAGTCCTAGAGGGAAGTGGATTGGAGCGATCATACCTTAATGTAATCAAAGCCATATACAGGAAACCCACAGCCAATATCATCCTAAATGGGGAAACGACAGAAGTAGTTCCAGTATTCTATAGCATGGTAAAATAACTACAGTCTGCAACAATCCACTATATACTCCATATAACTAGGGAGTCTAAAAGTTATTAATGTGTAAAAATGATAAATGTTTGGGAACATAAAATGTTAATTATTGACTTTTGATCATTATATCAAATTACCACACTGTGCATAATAGACATGTAGAAATTTTGTGTTTAAATTAATTTTTGTTTTGAAGAATACATTGTGACATACTTACTGGATTAGATAAAAATAAATTAATTAACTAAAAAATAAACAAATCCACCTTTTTGTTGTCTGCAAGAAACTCATCTCACCTTCAAATACATATACTATCTTAAGGTGAAAAAAATGGAATGGCAGTAAGATGCAATCAGGAGTTACGATTTTAATATCTGACAAAATAGACTTCAACCTAAAATTAATCAGAAGAGATAAAGATGGTCACATCATTCTTATCAAAGGAATGATTAAGCAATAAATTATTACAGTCATGAATATATATGCACGAAACTCTGGTGAATGCCTGTTCATAAACACAGTACTATAGGACTTTAAGACACGATTAATACCAACACAATTATAGTAGGGGATTTCAATACCACACTCTCTCCATTAGAAGTGTCAAGCGAAATATTAGCAGACATACATCTGAATTAAACAATAAAACGCATCTAATGTACCTAAATGTGGTTCAGCCCAGTCATTTCCATGGTGGGTCATGTAGGTAGAACGCATGCACTGGAAAGCACAACAACACACAGACACATGGTAAGGTGTGAATCCAAATACAGAATGGCGCTTTATTCAAATGTTACAGATACAACCCCTCACCCCCTGCTGGATGGTGGGGCTGTGGGGGTTCGGGCACAACAGCCTGCAAATTGGTTTCATATGAAGGATGCTTGTATTCATGGATCATCACTTATAGCTAAAAAATGAAAAAAAAAAACTGAGAGAAAGATGCAGGACAGTTATGGCAAATTACATGATCTGGGATGGGGTGGGGATAGGGGGGAAGGGAAAGGGAAATATGCCTGATCTGAATTGGAAAATGATGTATGAAATGCACAAAGCACCAATAAAAAAAAAAGAAAATACAGAAACAATAAGATATAAAAAAGTTACAGATCATTATATAGGCAGTGTGACCTCACCTCCCAGGGACCAATCCTAGACCTTTGATAAAATTCAATATGCATTTATGTTCAAAGTCACAGTAGTAATTGGCTGGAAGCAACATATGTGAACATAATTAAAGCCATATACAACAATTCACTGCCAACATCAATATAAATTGAGAGAAACTGGAAGCATTCCCATCAAAAAAAAAAAAAAAAGCTGAAAAAGCTGTACACTATCTGCACTCTTTTTTAATATAGTGATTGAAACTCTTGATAGAGCAATAAGACAAGGAAATTAAAGGAGTAATAATAAGAAAAGAAGAAATCAAATTATCCCCTTTTTGCAGGTAATTTGTTATTATATAAGAGGCAGGCAGATCTTTGTGAGTTCAAGGTCAGCCTGGTCTACAGAGCGAATTCCAGGCCAGCTGGGGCTACAGGGAGACCCTGTCTCAAAAAGACCAAAAAAACAAAAACTGCAAAAAATTCACCAGAAAACTCATTAAAAGGATTATCACCTTCATTAAAGGTTACAAAATTAATCAACAAAATCTGTAGACTGTCTATATACTGTTAATCAATTGAAGATTAAGTACCCCAGGCACCACTCATCAAAGAAGCTTCTTTTGCAGCAGATGAAGTCTATTACAGAGTACCACATCTGGTGAGACACAGGCATTGCATGCGAATTTCCCAAGCCTAAGCTGAACATCTACAGTGCAAGCTCTAGATATAAGTCTCATGCAACATAAATCAAGGTACCAAGAGTACACTAATTAATCTCTTAATCTTATTAATTAAGCTCTCACATGAAACAGCAGATAGCAAAAGGTCATAAATAACCCAAATGTGGATATTTATGACTGTAGAGTGCAGGTCCAAGGTTAGGTCTCCTACATTAAGGTTCACTTCCCCAGAGGTCAGGGACCATTGCAGAAGAGGGGGTGAAAAGATTTTCTGAATCAGGGGACTGTTGCATGGTCATGTGGAAATAAAATCCTATAAGCTTCTGGGACCCTGGTCCTATGAACCTACAGCATTGGTGTCCACATACACAAAACCTAACCAGACAAATGCTCAGCATGGAACCGGGAAAATGGGCAATAGATCCCAATCTAATTTGAAGAAATATTTGCTGATTATTGTGGGATGATGAAGAGCTGGTCTTCTTAAATCGAGGGAATCTAGATAGACTGACTAGAGCTCAATGAATAAGTTTGCACTGCTAGGGACACTAACTTGGCAAAATAGGCCTTAACAAAAATACAAGAATGTATGAATTCCAGTTGGGGCTTGTGGAAGGATGCCAGTAGAGAATGGGGTATTATGTAGATTAAGGGTGACTAAGATGTTATGTGTGGAATACACAAACATTCAATAAAACTTTAATGAAAAATCATAATCTAGAATTGAAGTTTAAAATAAAATAATAATAATAATAAATTGAGACAACCCCCAAGCTAAAAAGCATGTAATTATATCTTAGATTAAGAATTCAAAATTCTATATGTCTTTTACAATTTTTGAATATAATTTAGTCTTTAGTGACAAAACTGCACTGTGAAGCATCAAAAATAATGTGAAATTTGTCACTGTTCCTGTGAGTTTATCCTACGCAAATTCTCCAACCTTTATAAAGTCTTTCAATGTGATCATGTTACTTCTTACAGAAAACAATCATAATAAAATATTTTAAAATAGAAAATCCTAAGTATATAAAGTTATGAGTATGTTCATTAATTTGATTTAATTGCCCTACAGTAAATGCATATTTCAAAATATCAGTTGGATAAAAATAAAATATTTAATCAAAAGGGGCTGGAGAGATGGCCTAGTGGTTAAGAGTGCCGACCACTCTTACAGAGGACCCGGGTTCGATCCCCAGCACCCACATGGCGGCAGAGAACCGTCTGAAACTCCAATTCCAGGAGAACTCCAGTTCCAGGGGAATCCGAGACCCTCTTCTGACCCCCGCGGCATTGCACTTTCACGGGTGCACAGACTTGCATGCAGACAGTACATTCATACACATACAGAAATAAATAAAATAAAAAAAAATTAAAAAAAACAGATCATCTTAAAATATCACTTGTAATAAGGTTATCATTTCTCACTTAATCAAATTGTTGAACATAAGAACTTGTAAATAGTGTGTACATCATATTGTTTGAAATATATATATATATATAT
>VZQC01006580.1:259748-275861 GCA_009823505.1 Rhizomys pruinosus
AAAGAAAGAAAGAAAGAAAGAAAGAAAGAAAAAGAAAAAGAAGTGGAAACCTACAAAGTGGGAGAAACACCTTTGCCAGCTACATATCTTTTTTTTTTTTTTTTTGGTCTTTTTGAGACAGGGTCTCCCTGTAGCCCCAGCTGTCCTGGAACTCACTCTGTAGACCAGGCTGGGCTTGAACTCACAAAGATCCGCCTGCCTCTGCCAGCTACATATCTAACAAAGGATTAATATCCAGATCATATTAAGAATCGAAAAATAAAGAAGAAAGCAAATTTCCAAATTAATAATGGGACATGGATCTGAACGGAAAGTTACCAAAAGAAGAAATCAAAATCGCTAAGAAACATTTTAACTGGTATTCAATAACTTTAATAATTAAGAAATACAAATAAAACCAAATTAAACTTTTATCTTAATCCAGTTGAACTGGCAAGAATCAGGAGAACAAATGACACCAGATGATGGCAAAGATGTGGGGAAACAGGGATGTTCATTCAGTGATGATAGGAATGCAACTTTGTGCAAACACCATGGAAAGTAATGTGGAACACTCTTTAAAAGCTAAAAATTTCAGGAAGAAGAGACATAGCACTTCCTGCTGAGGGTGAAGCTTGCTCTTGGTGTTGCTTTTTGCAAATGTTGTTTGTCATTGATAATCATTTTACTCTTCCTTTGGGAGAGTTAGAGGGAGGGAGTGCAATCTCAATGGTGGGGGAAATATAGCTAAAAACAAATTTTTGGTTTGATCACTTGTTTATTTTAACTTAACTGTATTTTAAATACTGAGTCGAAGCATTTTTTCAGTACACGATTATTGAACTTTTAAATGCAGTTAGAAAATATTCAGGTAATTAAGTATTTCTAAATTATCAACATAGTTACTAGTGAGTATTTACAAAAGAAAATGTCAACAAATTTTACTGAAGACACAACATGTTGAAGGATAAAAATGTTTGTCTCCGCCTTGGCTAGACCCTGTATCAGATTTTGGTTTCTATGCAATAAATTATTGCAAATTTACTGGCTGAAAACTACACAGATTTTTAGACAATGCTTTCCATGTCTTAAGATTCTGAACAGAGTATGATTAAATATATTCTTAGGGATTTTGGAGGCAACAAATGTTGGGATGTTAGTTGAGCTGCTTTCTTGAATGGAAATGACTTTGGGGAAATCTCTATCCAAATCCATTCAAACTGCAATTTTCAGAAATTTCCCTGTAGCTACTGAACTTTACTGATGCTATACACTTTGCTTTATTATTATTAAAATTTTAATTTAATCTTTGTGTATTTCATATTGAATATCTCAATCAGTCTTAATCCAATTTGTACCCCTTCCCCACTGGCATCTTTCCCTATCCCCTGCCCTGCATTTCCTTCACTCTCATTTGTGCCAAGGCTTATTGTGTCAAATTAGCATCCATATTCTTCAGTGAAAGTTCATTTATTCAGGTATAGTCAATTCATCCTGAGACCCTCCCTTTAGAAGATAAGCTCCTCCTCAACCAATAGTAATTCGTGTTTTAAGATTGGGACCTCTTTCACTTTTCCACATTTCTACGCTGGATTTTGTCTCCTTAAGTTTTCATGGGCCTTTGGCATGCTTTCTCTACAACTGTAGGATTATATGAACAGGGTCTCCACGCTTGTATGATTCTCTTTGCATATGGTCATGGGCCTCCTCCTCCTCTCTTACAGCCTTTCTATCCCCTCTTCTGCAATCATCCCTGAGCCCTGGGTGAATGAAGCATAATATAAGAGTCTGTTTGACAATATCCATACCTTGGCCACAGTCTTTGATTGACTCCCAGATCTTGAAGGTAAGAGGATATTGCTGATGCTCTATTCATTACTGACTATGGCTGGGGACCACCATCAGATCCACAGCTATCTATAACTATTTTACATGAAACATTTTTCTTAGTCAATATACCTCTTTTTATTCTTTTTAAAATCCAAGCAAGTTCTATGGCAACCAGGCAAAATGAATTATTCTTGACAGATAATATTCCAATAACATAAAAAAAAAACAAAGATTTTTTTCACCTATGCCATACTCAGAGCAGTGGCAAGTCTGTCTTCATTCAAAGGGGGTAAGAGTACACAAAATTGAATTACATCAGTGATGTTCTGAGTATTACTATGTATAGTCATCCAAATCTTAATTTGACTCATACACCTTAACATTTGAATGATTATAATTCTAAATTTTGTGCAACGTCATGAGACAAAGGAACAAATCATTCATTCCCTATAACTCTGTGAGACACTCTATCACAAAGTCTGCAAATCTTTAAATCTGACGAGTTCTAAGAAGTATGCTCTTGCAGAGGTCCTGGGTTTGATTCCCAGCACCCACATGGTGGCAAAGAACCATCTTTAACTCCAGTTCCAGGGGAATCCGATGCCCTCTTCTGACATCTGCAGCACTGAACAACACGGGTGCACCAACCTACATGAAGACAGTACAGTCATACACATAAAAAATAATAAATAACTTAAAAAAGAAGTATGCTGAATGATGATGACTCATAACAAATATGTAATAAATTCAATCTATATGTCATCATCAACATACTAATATTGGTAGGTGCATTCAATTTTGAAGTTCAGTATAATAAGACACACTGGAGCTATGATGAAACCTGCAATGAACCTATGATATCTGACTTTCAGAAAGGCAGGCAATGTGAAATTGAGTATGGTTTGGGATAAGTCAATTTTACATCTGTCTTGTTGACTCTATACCTGAGAGAGAAGCTAGTTTTATTGTTCTCACTGACAATCATTTACCAGGCAAAGTAGAAAGGCATAACTCACAGACAGCCACAGAGGAGTAAGAATACTCCCTTAATTAGGTCTCAGGTAGTTATAATTATCCTGAGTTAAAATTGTTCAGTCTAACAGGACAGATTTTTGTTTCTGAAATGATTTTGACAGTCAATCAAAATGAAAGGTCTCAAGAACAAATATAACAATCAAAGTCAATGTCTTCTTAAATTAAAAAAAATATATATATTCTCCTTGTTGAGACCTTGCCAGAGTAACTCAGAGTGCCTGATTCTGGCCTCCAAGCGGTGTAAGCTTCCCCATCATGTGATGTCCACCCCCCTACATTGCGACCATCTGCAGCACATCATAGTGCTGCAGGGCTAGGCTTCACTGTCCTTTAGTAGGGGCTCTTTGTAATGCTTTTAGTATTCTCTGAAGGGCTGGTTTCTGGGCATGAATTCCATCAGCGTATTCATATCTTGGAAGGTTTTTCTTTATCCATTCAAATGTAAAGAGATTTTTGTTGGGTACTTCATTCTGGGTTGGCATCTATGGTCATATACACCTGGGAATACTTAGCTGCAGGATCTTTTAGCTTTCATAGATTGTATTGAAAAGTAATTTTAATGGGATTTCCCTTACAAGTGACTAGTTATTTTTCCTTTTGATGCTTTAAGTAGTCTCTTTTTGTTTTTGTTTTTTTTTATGTTTAGTGATTTTACTATGATATTGCATGGGGAATTTCTTTTCTCCTCCTGAATATTTGGTACTCTGTGTGCTTCTTGTATATGTATGGGCATGTCATTTTTTTTAAATATGGGAGATTTTCTTTATAATTCTATTGTAATTCTATCCTGAGATTCTTCTCCTTCCTCTATGACTATTATCTGAAAATTAGATATTTTCATGATATACCACATTCTCCACATATTTCATCCTATTTTAATTTTTTTTTCATGATATTTGCTTTAGAGGTCCAATTCTTCAAATTTATCATTAAGTCTTGATATTCTGTTCTCTATTGCAATCATTCTATTGGTGAGGTTTTCTTCTGGCATTTCCAATTGCCTTTTTGTGTGTTTCACTTTCTTCATTTAGACCTGAGTTTTCTTCAATAGTTCTATTTCTTTTGTGCATTCAGTCAGGAGTTCATCCCTATTTTCTTTTAGTTTTTGGTGTGTTCTTAAAATTTGTCAAATTCTTTGATCATGGATATGATTGTTCTTTTGAATTTTGTGTCCTCAATTATCTTAGGGTGTTCTCATAGTACAACACTTCAATAGGATTGGTGGTGTTGGTTGTGGCATGTTATTTGTATTTTACTTATTAATATATTTTCATTGTGCTTTGGGTATGTGGATTTCTTGTGTTGTTTGTGATTCTTGCATGAACCTCAAACCTTCCTTTTTGCAGTTGAAATCTGATTTTGTTTGTATACTTGATGTGCCTTGATTGCTTTCTTATTAGGATGATTTAATATAAAAATAAAGTTTGTTTCCCAAGTTAATCACATACAGTAACCCAAAGCAGCATGGGTGAACTTGAAGAAATCTGTGCCTTGATTACACCCTATAGGTATATATAATACAACTGCTTTTTTGAGACTCGTGGGTCAAAAATAAAAACCTAAAATAAGAAAAGGGGGATATAGATAGATACGAAAACTTTTTGTCAAAAAACCTTGCAACCCAAATCTTAAAAACTAACTATGGCAAAGGATTTGTATGTTCCAACAGGCCAGAGTATCACCAACTTAATGGCTGAGAAAGAAAATGCAGCTTTGCAGTGAGTAGGATGTACCAGAAAATGCCAGCAGAAGGATTGACTCCTCTGGGCATTGAAGGGAAGAAATGCCTCAGATTGCTGCAGACATCAGGCCCCTCTCTGGATCCTACTAATAACAACTATTTTTAATGAATCCTAATGAAGCTTATCTTCTAGGTGCTGCAAAGGTTTTAATACAAGAGACTTTCTTAACTCCCCCTCATAGAATAAGGAGAAATATGATGATGATGAGGTCGTTCTCCAGCTGTAGATTGGAGCCAGCTGTTATAGAGTTATTCTCTTGTAAAATCAGTAAAACCGCCTTCTTTAATTGACTAATGGACATAGAAACTGTGAAAAGGATTATTCTCTATTCAGAACCAAATATAATGCTAAAGTCTCCTTAAGCTATGCACTTAAGCAAAATATATTAATACAGGAGCTCTGACATCAACAATGGATTATTCTACCAAGGAGATGTTGGTCAGGGGATCCAAGCCCCCACAAAAGGTAAAGGTTCCTTGCCTCCAAACTGGGATATCTGCAGGAAGAGAGGCGATAAGGCCCTGCTGTTGAAGACCTGATATAAACATGGGAAAGATTTATGGAGACCGCAATTGCAAGCATAAGGATGGTCTCTAGAATGCCAGAGAGTGTTACCAAAGGCCACTAAACCAATAAAGCAAATATAGGTCTCCTTGAGTCAAGCAAGACTCCTCCGTCAGCACCAGCTACACCTCATCTGCCTGGAAATACTGTGCAGCAGTGGCAGCCATATGTCTGTATATCCCAAATTTAATTGGCTATTAGCTCTCTCCTTGGAGGAATAACCCACGGCTGATGCCACAAGTTTACATCCTCTAATGGTTAGAAGATGTTATAAACCACATGAAGACCCTGTAATACTTAACAGAAGAAAATGTAATTCATAGATTAACATACCATCCAAACATCTGTGTGGTCTTGGGTGACTGGTCTACCACAGTTGATAACAAGAAACACATAGGAAATGTAAAAAAAGTAAATATTTCTATATTTCTTTATACTAGATTCTTAGAAAAACATGTATTCATATTTGAATAATAAAGATCTTGCAAAGTAGAGATAGTATTGCAAAATGAAGAGATGTAGAAAATTGATTCACTAAAGATCTTTCCTTCCAATCCAGTTAAGATAGCATTCCAGTTAAGGACCAGGTTTCAAATTAAGGCTTTGCTGCATGTGGTCTTCAGAAAAGTATAAATTCCAGTGGAAGTGGCTATTCCGTACGAGGTGGTCAGTGTCATTTCAAGGAAAGGGAGGCTTGCATTTCTCTGTCAATAGTGGTCAAGTATCTTTGACAACAAGGAAGGCTTAAAGTTGTTTCAAAGTTCTAGTTTACACTTTCCTCTAAGCCCACCCTTTACATAGAGTGACACCCCCAGCTTAATATAGAAGTGCATCAGCTGAGGGGTAGTAATGCAATAACTGGCATACACCAAGATTAAGCAACTAGACAAAATGGAAACTGAGTTAACAAAAGTATTAAAGTGTGTAGATCTTTAGTTTCATTGGTGTTTTTGCTGTAATGCCAATGTTCATGGAAAAGAATTTATTAATAAACTATATTTGAATCTTTGGAAAGCAATAACTATTATTTTTAGATAGAGTATCACTATGTACCTTTGGTGGCATATAACTAACTATGTGGGAAAAATTGACCTGAAATTCAAAGAGATGCAACTGTCATTACTTCCTGAGAGCTGTATTAAAGTTGTGTCCAAACACTCTCTTCATGGCTAAAATAAAAGTTCTACTGAATTCAACACAATGAAATATAGCTTGATAAAACAAAACTATTCTCTTGCATTTTAGTATTCAACAGGACAAAGAAATGTAAGATACTTGAATGAGTTTCTGTCACAACATTAATGTTGAGAGTGCCTGCTTTCCAGGCTGAAGTGGTTCATCAGTGTTCTAGGACTGATAGTCCTTTGTAATTTGTGGTAATTATGCTTTTCTTTTTAATACAAAAAATGTATAAAAATAAAAATTTGAAAAGGTGAAAAAAACTATATACACATGGTTGACATTTAAGCTAATTAAGATTTCTTTTCTGTTGTCTTTTTGTCTTTTTGAGATAGGGTCTCCCTTTAGTCCCAGATGGCCTGGAGCTCATTATGTAGATCAAGTAGGCCTTGAACTCACAGAGATCTGACTGTCTCTGCCTCCCAAGTGCTAGGATTAAAGTCATGAGCCACCATGCCCAGCACTAATTAAGATTTCTAAAGTTTCCTTAAGCATTACATTATCAAATATCACATTATTACTCCTTTAAGAATTGCAAAGATAGGGGCTGGAGAGATAGCCTAGCGGTTAAGAGCACCGACGCTCTTGCAGAGGACCCGGGTTCGATCCCCAGCACCCACATGGCGGCTAAGAACCGTCTGTAACTCCAATTCCAGGAGAACTCCAGTTCCAGGGGAATCCGAGACCCTCTTCTGACCTCCGCGGCATTGCACGACACGGGTGCACAGACCTGCATGCAGACAGTACAGTTATCATAACATACAAAAATAATAAATAAATGAATAAACTAATTAAAAAAAAAAAAAAAAAAAAAGAAAGACATTGCAAAGATAAGTTCTGAAGTCTCTGGTCACAAATCATCAATCAATCAATTAATCAGTCACTCTGGAACTTTGTTATTATTTTGTTTCTTTTTGGTGAATGCATTTAAAAATCAACCCTCTTAGAATGATTCAAGCAAACACTAGAATATGAGTATGACTACCATGTTGTAATTAGATATACAAACCTGAGAATCTAATGTAAAACAATATATAAATTTATATGATGCACATAACACTATTTTTGTGGAAAATGAATAAACTAAATGATAGCTCTCATACCACTGAGTATTCTAAGAATTAATTATTAGTTTTTCAGTTATTAATGACTATCATATATGTTTGGAAGCAATAGCTATTTTCAAAACAATATACTTTTCTCAAGTACAACTTACAAATAAACATTACGTATAATGAGATATTAAATAATATATAATACATACAGGACTTTTTGCTACAATATAAATTGAAAATTCTTTAAATAATTATTTTTTATTGAGTTTTATACATTTCATACAACAGTTCTTTTTTAAATTTTTATTTGTTTTTATATATGTATGAGTATACTGTCTGCATGTAGGTTTGTGCACCCATGTCGTGCAATGCCGCGGAGGTCAGAAGAGGGTCTCGGATTCCCCGGAACTGGAGTTCTCCTAGGATTGGAGTTACAGACGGTTCTTAGCCGCCATGTGGGTGCTGGGGATCGAGCCTGGGTCCTCTGCAAGAGCAGTCGGTGCTCTTAACCACTAGGCTATCTATCCAGCCCCCCATACAACAGTTCTTAATAAAATTTATAACCCCTCATCCATCCATGTCCCCAGAATACCCTTTGGACCATGTCTTCTATAATAAATCTGAAGTGCTATCCAGTCAAGCATTTATACATGGATGTCCTTCAGTACAAATTCATGCACTGGAGTTTAGTCAGCATATTTAGGTAATGTACAAAAGGAATACTCTCCCTCATCCAGTTGTAATAAGTCTCCAATATTTCTCAATGTAGGGCTGGTGTGCCACCCATTTCTCTTGCTCTACTGTGGGCCCTTGTCTGATTGAGTTGACATGAGACCTCTGCTTGTTCTCACCATTGCCACAAGATCACATGTGCAAGCTTCTAGTACCCTAAAGCTTCTGCTTCCCTAGGTTCATGATTCAGCCCTGAATCTTACAGCCTTTCTTAGTGCCTCTTCTGCAATGGACCCTGGATTGTGTGTGGTTGATGAGAGTCAAGATAAAAGTCCTATCCAGGGATACATACTGCAGTCTTTCATTCTTTAAAACTTGTTCAGTTGTGCACTTCTGTGTACACTGAATTCTGTTATATAAGAAAACTCTGGTGAGGGTTGATGGATTCATTGTTTTTTTTTTTTTTTTCTCTAATCCTGGTTCCACTATGTTCTGTTAGCCTAGGTGTAGAGGTTCAAATGTAGATGTATCACCTAGGATTGCACATCAATCAAATGTACATTCTCTGTCTAAGAAATTGAGGAATTCTGTTGCATCCTCCATCTGCTTCAAAAGAAGATTCTTTGATGAGCAGTGTATCATATACTTGTCTATAAATACAAGGATCTATATTTAGCATATGGTAAGAAATTTCATTGCCTAGAGATATGAAAGAGATAGTGTTATGATGGCATGGAATAGCCAAGAAGATAAGCCTGTAGGACAAAAGAAAGCCTGTGGAGTTTCGCGAACTCACCCCCGCCCATCCAAGCAAGGAAGGCTAGCTTCCGTGTACTAATATGATAATTAGGGACTATGCTAGGAAGGGAAGCAATTGGATTAATTAGGAACTTGTAAATTAAGCCTCCTCAAAGGACCAGTTGGGAAGAGACATATGCCTGAATGGGGAAGCCAGCACGGCTTATAAGCCTCAGTGAACCTGCAATAAAGTTGAGTTTTTGAGCTGTAACACTTTGACTCGACTCCCTGCCGTGATTGTTTTCGGTTCGGCAGCGCACTTGCTCTCCCCAGCCCCACTTCATCGCGGGCCGATGGAGTGAAGATCTCCGGCGGCGAGGAAGCTAGAGGGGGTGGTCTTCACCAGCCACCTCTCTACGACCCCCGCATCTGGCGGCCCAACGTGGGGCTCGAAGACCCCCCTCGAGACCCTAACGGCTAGAAATACGGCTGGGGCCAATCGGTCTTCCGGGTAAGTGAGTCCCCGCGATGGGAAATGCAACGGGAAAAAATGAGGACCCAGCACTTAAAGCGCTGAGATTGATGTTAAAATCCAGGGAGTTAGAGCTGACTGATGCGGTCGCAGAGCCTGCCTGGGACTACGTCCTCTTTCTGGCCCCCTGGGTAAGAGGGGCCAACCTTTTCTCCTGGGAAGTTTGGGGGCAAATAGAAAAGCTGGCAAGAGAAAGAGAAAGGATTCTCGGAGCAGGACCTCCTTTGGGCTTTTACCCCATGATTGTGGCGCTTAAAGCCACTTTTCACCCCGACTCCCTTCCACCTCCTGGGGGTGGAATTTCAGCTTCGGAAGAGGTTGAGAGACCCCCTGGTCTCAGGGAGGAGCATATGGCCTGGGACACCCCTGAGTGTCCAGACTCCATGGGCCCCATCCCTTCCCCCTACTCGGCTTCGAGGCAGGAGGCCAGAGAGACAGAACAACGCTTCTCTGAGGAACTCTCCCGACCACCGGCTTACGCCGAGGTGCGAAAAGGGGGGGTCACTCCTAAATTAGTTATGCTGCAAATTGAACTTGTAAATTCTAGGCTTGGTGGTGGTCATGTAGCTGTTTGTAGATCCAATGTTTGTTCTGTGCCCCTCTCCTGCTCTGGAAACAGCGGATGGCTGGTGGGGGAAGGGCTGGCCTTCTAAGACAAAAGCCTAGCCCGGGGCAGTGTTCTTTAAGTACAGCCTTGATTCCAATCCTCCGGAGACAGACTGTGGACCTCCACCCTACCAAGTTGTATCAGCATGTTTAACTCAAAGTCTAGAAGAATTTACAGGCCTTGAAGTTCTAACAAAACAAACTTGGTCTGATAAATTGTCTTTTTTTAAGAAACGTTGGTAAAGGTCTCTTTAATAACGTAAATTGATATTTTGGTTTAATTTAAATAAGAAATTCTTTGAATAAGACTGTTTTACGCTTCTTTAGGCCCATCTTCAAGCTGTGTGTATGTGTGAGTGAATGTGAGTTCCTGCTTTCAATTCATTATAGTCCTACAGGTTTAAATCTATTTAGCTAACTATAACATAGAAAATGTTTGCTTTATACCCCTTAGTGTTAACAATTTTTAATTGGGTTTATAGTATGCATACTATTCAGTTTAATGATAGATTGTTGTTAATTATTAGTAGTAATTGTTATTAATAGTTGTAGTTATTGTTATTAAATATAATTATTGATAATAATTGATAAAAATTCAGTCTAATAGTAAATTGTTCATTGTTGGCTGCTATTTTTGACCATTATTGTTTATAATTACTGTTGTGATAATTAATAATAATTATTAATGGTTATAATTGTTGTGGTTATGAATAATTATTATTCTTCCAAAGTCCTTAATAGCAAGACAAGATGGATCATTT
This sequence comes from Rhizomys pruinosus, assembly GCA_009823505.1. Classification (NCBI taxonomy): domain Eukaryota; kingdom Metazoa; phylum Chordata; class Mammalia; order Rodentia; family Spalacidae; genus Rhizomys; species Rhizomys pruinosus. Next base: position 270,442 of record VZQC01006580.1, read on the forward strand.
CAAGACTACAAACAACTTTGGCCTGTCTACTTTTGGGAATCCTCAATCTTTAGATTTGTAAATAATATAGGGTCAGTTAGGCTTAGCAGAGGGACAGCTTAGGAGTAATTGACCAAAGGGACAGGATAGGGAAAAATAGTAAACTTTAGGTATAGTTCATTAAAGGCAAGTGTTACAAATGGGCCTAAGAGGTGGCATATGGATCTCAGCTGTTTTATGGGTTACTAGGACATTTATTCTAATTATGTAAAAATAACCCTATAACAGATTATAAAAATTTCATGTTTTTCATTGGACATCAAACGATATGGCTTTCTTCTCTTACAGGTCAACCTAACAAATCTTTCTTATGTATGTATGTGTGTATGTATGTATGTGCGCACACATGTGTGTATGGATGAGTGTACCTTTTGTGTTCTAAGTATATTATGTTAATAGACATGATAATATAAGAACATTGCCTCTAAGCTGGAACTGGCCCTTCCATCTTAAGACGCAAATTTATATTAAACAGCCAAAACCTGGTTCGATTTCAACAAAACTTATGGATATATGGATATCAAAAAATTTGAAATAATAAATCTACACTGGTTACACTCTTTCTACATCTAAAACAAAGATGCAACATCTAAATTGTCTCTGAGTTTCTCACAACAGGTGATAGTTGTTTGTGGAAATCAGCCTCAGAGCTGACTGTTTAAAGATCCCATTTTGGTTTGTGCTTGCTTTCAAAATGTAACTTGCCTGCCTTGGAATTATCTAGCTTTTGTTTTGGGTGGGGCAGTTTTGTTGCCCCTTGGAACTGGACGGGGGTGGGCGGCCTGCGCCAAGGCACGCAGGTGGAGCGCCCGCTGGGCCAGCAGAGTCTGGGGCCAGAAAGGCTGGAGGCACGGCGGAGCGTCGCGCCGGGAATGACGCGCACGCCCCGGCCCCGCCCCCTCGCCGGGCTGCGTCTGTAGCTATGGCAACGGCCTTCTTCGGCGTATTGTCCCCTGGGGTTCCTCTGCTAAGCAGCCCACCCACTGCACTGGTTCACCCTCCTCATTCACTCGGCACCTACTCGGCTCTGCGCTCTGGGGACAACGAGCAAAAAGTTAGTGCATCCAAAACTTCGCTGTTTACAGCGGAAATGGGCGTGTGGTGACCGTGTGAGAGCTGTATAAAGGCCGCTGTTGCCAGGCATGGTGGCACACACCTTTAATCCCAGTACTGGGAGGCAGAGGCAGGCAGTCCTTTGTGAGCTCCGGGTCAGCCTGGTCTGCAGAGAGAGCTCCAGGCCAGCTGATAAGGATGTGGGCAGGACAAAAACCCCATATCAGCTCTCATGATACAAGCTCGGTCTCTTTTGGAGGGCCGGGCGGAGTCCATTTATGTCCAACATGTAAGGAGTCATTCTCATCTGCCCGGGTTCCTTGCCAAGGGGAATGCCATGGCAGATAGATTAGCTTCTCAAATTAATATTGTTGATGTAACTGAACCAAATAAACTTCATGAGTTGACTCATCTAAACTGGAGGGGATTACAGGTAAGATTCCCCCATATACCGGTCTCAGAACTTAAAAAAATTGTACATACCTGCAAATCTTGTAAACCTTTTCTCAATGTTCCGCCTCTACAGGGGCCTGGAGTAAATCCCCGAGGCCTTCAACCCAACATCATCTGGCAGACAGATGTCACCCACTACCCGGCTTTTGGGAAACTCAAATATGTCTTTGTCTCAGTAGATACATATTCAGGAGCATGTTGGGCAACGGCCCACTCTGGAGAAAAAGCCGCCCATGCAAAATCACACTTTATACAATGTTTTTCAACCCTGGGCCTACCTAAACAGGTCAAAACAGACAATGGGCCTTGCTTTACATCTCAGTCCCTAAGCCAATTTTTTAATAGATGGAATATCAAACACATCACCGGTATTCCTTATAACCCACAAGGACAAGCGATCATTGAAAGAACTCACCAAACTTTAAAACAACAAATACAAAAACAAAAAGGGGGAGAGGACTGGTACCGCAGTCCTCACCTGCAGCTGGCAGGGGCACTATTAAACATAAATATTTTAAATTTTTCCAAAAATATACATTACAATAGATTTCAAAAACACTGGGGACAGTTACCCCAGACACCAGCAATACAGGTCCGGTGGAGAGATCCTCTAACCCAGCAATGGCGAGGCCCGGACCCGCTTATAACTACAGGCCGAGGATTCGGCTGTATTATGCCAATAGACTCTAATACACCTATCTGGGTCCCGGCAAGGAACATCAAATATGACCTCCCGGAAACTTCTTAACCCCCAACCTAAGGATGAACTCCTTAAGGTAAATCCCCTTGTTCTTACAGAAATGAATCTGATGCTCCTGGCCATCGGAATTCTACTCCTATGGCCCCATGGGAAGGCTGAGTCATCAGACGAGTCACACAGGCCTCGCACCATCATCTGGTCAGTGGTGAACGTCGCTACTGGAAATGTCAAGGCCAAACCGATTTCTGCTCGTTAGCAGCCGGTTACTTCAATGGACAATGGGAACAGTGCCGAAGGGGAAGGGAGGTGGAAATGCTAATGTATGCCCCGGGACTAATCCCTTGTGTCAACCTAGAAGCTGTAAAGACTCTTGTGCATTATACCACCCAGCAGGAGGCCTTTCAGTTCCTAGACATAAAAGAGAGAACCGCCCTTGCCCTGGCGGGCATAATAGGAGTGGGAATCGCAGGCGCAGCTACTGGAGGAACAGCTCTCAGACAGATAGAAAAGGTAGAAATAACTCTGAGACACATGAAGGCATCATTGGATTCTTTAGCAGAGATGGTCCTTCAGAATAGAAGGGGGCTTGATCTCCTTGCACTGGAACAGGGAGGGATATGCCAGGCTTAGGGGAAGAATGCTGCTTTTATGCAGACCACTCCGGTGTAATTACAAAGAATCTAGACAACCTTAGGAACAGCTTTAAAAGAAGAAAGACCTCTTATTCTTTTACTTTTGTTCACGGTAGGCCCTTGCTTGCTCAACCGGGTCATAAGGTTCGCTAAAAAACAGGCAGAAGAAGTCCAATTAATGGCCTTACGGGCAAAGTATGAGCCCCTCCCCCTCGTCAATACCTACAAAAGACAGCATCAGACTCCAAAGACGGGTAAGGGCTTTTTTGGGTCAGCCAACCTAAGACAGGGGGATAGCCAAAGCTGCTATCTACTCAAAGACGGGTAAGAGCTGAGCCCAGTAAAAGCACCAACCTAAGACAGGAGCTATGCCAAATAAAACAAAAAGGGGGAAATGACGGCATGAAATAGCCGAGAAGATAGGCCTGTAGGACAAAAGAAAGCCTGTGGAGTTTCGCGAACTCACCCCCGCCCATCTGAGCAAGGAAGGCTAGCTTCCGTGTACTAATATGATAATTAGGGACTATGCTAGGAAGGGAAGGGATTGGATTAATTGGGAACTTGTAAATTAAGCCTCCTCAAAGGACCAGTTGGGAAGAGACATATGCCCGAATGGGGAAGCCAGCACGGCTTATAAGCCTCAGTGAACCTGCAATAAAGTTGAGTTTTTGAGCTGTAACACTTTGACTCGACTCCCTGCCGTGATTGTTTTCGGTTCGGCAGCGCACTTGCTCTCCCCAGCCCCACTTCGTCGCGGGCCGATGGAGTGAAGATCTCCGGCGGCGAGGAAGCTAGAGGGGGTGGTCTTCACCAGCCACCTCTCTATGACCCCCTCAGTGTTAAATCTAGTATTTATGTTCTCTTCAGCCATTTGTATTTGACTGAATTGACTGTGCTACCCATAAGATGGATTTAAGTCCAATTGTACAGCTATTGATTAAACCCCAGATAACAGTGCCATTACTGCACTAATAGAGTTTGTTTGCTGTGCTGTTATTTGTGGTTATTAGGTTTTATGGCTAGGTAGCAAAATTGATTGATTTTTCCCTTATAAGTTTGCTTATGATCACCTAACATTATGAGAGCTAAATTTCAGGTATAGAGTATTTGAAGATCAGTTCCTGCTCCATTGTTCCAAGTCCTGTAATCAAAATAGGTTCTGTCTTTTTAAGTACTCCTGTATCTTCCAGTTTGGGGATATAATCAAATGCTTTAACAGTAGCCTGGGTTATTTTGGGAGTCTCTTAGGCCTCTCTCACCAACTGCTCAAAAGGAGGAGTCTTCTTTCTGGCACTGTGTTCCTTGCCATATGACCTTCAGGTATAGATAGGCACCGATGTTCAGAAACTGTGCTCACATTTCTCAGGGGTGTTTAGGAGCATTACATTTCACTCTGGGTTACCTAACTGTGGTGGTTTGAATGAGAATGTTCCCCATAGGATTTAAGTACTCAGATATTTTGTCCCCAGTTGGCGGCACTGTTCTGGAAGGTCTCAGAAGGGGTGGCCATGCTGGAGGAAGTATGTCATTGGGGGCAGGCTTAGTGAGTTTAACAAGCCTTGCAGTCTCCAGTCTCTCCCACTCTTGATGGTGCTTATTGTGAGATGTGAACCTTGGCTTTCTGCTCCAGCGCCAGCTCCAGACACCATGCCTCCTGCCACAATGGATCCTAATTCCCTGGAACCATCAATTGTAAGCTCAAATAAACTCTTCCTTTTATAAGTTCACTTGGTCATGGTGGTTTTATCACAGCAACAGAAAAGTGACTAATACAGTTATTTGGTACCAGGAGTGGGATATTGGCTGTGAAGAACCTGACCATGTGGATGTTTGGAGAAATGTGGAAGACTTTGGAACTTTGGGCTAGAAAAGCTGTTGACTACTGTAAGCAGAGCTTAACAGGCCATTCTAGTAGAAGTCTGGAAGTCTTATTTCAAAGGGAAGAGTCAGGCATGCTCAAAGAAAACCTAAATCCAGCAAAGTAGCTCAAGGCTGGACACCTGGGATTCACTCACAATTTTCTGGGCTCCAAAGGGTCTTGGCAGCTCCCCTTCTCCGACTCTGCCATCTGTGGCACACACAGCTCATCTCCTAGGCCCAGGCGGGCTCCATTCCACACCTGTTGCTGCTCTTTGTGGTCATCCCATGGTCCTGGCATCTCCAAAGAGCTGGGGTCACCACTGAAACTGAGGCAGCACCTTCACCAATGGTTTCTTTTGACCTCTCCTGGTGCAAAGCCTCAGATTCTCTCGATGACCCCTGCAATCCTGAGGTCTTCACTGAAACCAAGGCTGTACTCTGACCAGTGGCCTTTCCTGGCCTCTCATAGTGCCAGGCCTCAGCTGCTCTCTGTGACCCCTTCATGCTTTCAACACCAGAACCATATAGGAGACACTTACACACTACCAAGTCCTGCTTCTGGCTTGAAATGGAGGCTCGGGCCCCTTCTGGAACATAGCTTCTGTGTGCTGACCCTGAAGAAATTCTTCCCAGAAGATTTCACCACAGTGATGCTGGTCTCTTGTTACTTAGAGCTGATTTTT
>VZQC01006580.1:276409-390119 GCA_009823505.1 Rhizomys pruinosus
ATATATATATATATATCCACAGCGATTATAATGTGCTAAATGAAGAAAAATTAGTAGCATTCTCCTTACACTCAGGAACCTGCAAGTTTGTGCACTATCTCTACTCATTTTCAATATATTTCTTGAAACTCTTGTTAGAACAATAAGTAAATAGAAAGAAACTAGAGTACTAATTGGAAAAGTGGAGGTTACACTATCCCTTTTTGCAGATGACATAATATTATACCTAGGGGATGCTAAAATTTACACCCTAAAAAAATTCTACCAAAAAATTCTACCATATAGGCTATCTATATGCCAATAACAAGCAATTAGAGAAGGACTATATGGAAACCCTCCCATTCACAATAGCCTCAAAAATAAAACATTTTGGAACAAACCTGACATTAAAGATATCTACAATAAATGGTTTAATTCTTTGTATATTTAGGAAGACAAAAGAGATGGAAGGAATTCCCATGCTCAACAATTGGAAGAATTAATATAGTAAAAATTACCTTACTACCCAAATAATATATAGTTTCAATGCAATCACAATCAAATCCCTATGACTTTCTTGATAAAATTAAAAAAGCATCCTAAAATTAATATGAAAAAACAAAAGACCCTGGATAGCCATAGCAAATCTGAGCAAACAGAATAATGCATGGGAGTTTAATATACCAAATTTCAAACTCCAATATAGAGCTATAGTCATAAAAACAGCATGGTACTGGAACAATAATAGACACATAGACCAATGGAACAAAATTGAAAATCCAAACTCTAGTACATACAATTTCAGCCACCTGATGTTTGGCAAAGGGGCCAAGAACACTCACTGGAGGAAAAGCAGCATCTTCAGCAAATGGTGCTAGAAATGTAGATCACAGTTTGTAGAAAACTTAAACTCAACTCCTACCTTTCACCTTCTACAAAAGTAAACTGTAAAGGATCAAAGGCCTCAATGTAAAACCTGAATCTCTGAAATTGTTAGAAGAAAGATTCTAAATAAGACAGGAGTTGTACAGGAAATAAGGTCAACAATCAACAAGTGGGACCTCATTAAACTGAAAAAACAAAACAAAAGAAAACAAAACAGAAAACCTTCTGAACAGTGAATGAAACAAAGAACTGCAGAGAAAACCCACAGACTAGGATGAAATCTACACCAGTGACACATCTGATAGAGGTTTAATATCCAGAGTATAGAAATTAACCAACAAAGGATCAAAATAATAAAAAAAGACTTAATTAAAAGATGAACTATAGGGGCTGGAGAGATGGCCTAGCGGTTAAGAGCGCCGACCGCTCTTGCAGAGGACCCGGGTTCGATCCCCAGCACCCACATGGCGGCNTATCCGCCATGTGGTGCTGGGGATCGAGCCTGGGTCCTCTGCAAGGAGCGTCGGTGCTCTTAACCACTAGGCTATCTATCCAGGCCCCCCTACACCAGTTCTTAATAAAATTTATAACCCCTCATCCATCCATGTCCCCAGAATACCCTTTGGACCATGTCTTCTATAATAAATCTGAAGTACTATCCAGTCAAGCACTTTCTACATGGATTGTCCTTCAGTACAAATTTCATGCATGGAGTTTAGTCAGCATATTTAGGTAATGTACAAAATGAATACTCTCCCTCATCCAGTTGTAATAAGTCTCCAATATTTCTCAATTAGGGCCTGTTGTTGCTCACTCCCATTTCTCTTGCTCTACTGTGGGCCCTTGTCTGATGAGTTGACATGAGGACCTCTGCTGTTCTCAACCCATTGCCACAATATCACCTGTGCAAGCTTCTAGTACCCTAAAGCTTCTGCTTCCCTAGGTTCATGATTCAGCCCTGGATCTTACAGCCTTTCTTAGTGCCTCTTCTGCAATGGACCCTGGATTGTGTGTGGTTGATGATGGTCAAGAAAAAGTCTATCCAGGGATACATACTGCAGTCTTTCATTCTTTAAAACTTGTTCAGTTGTGCACTTCTGTGTACACTGAATTCTGTTATATAAGAAAACTCTGGTGAGGGTTGATGGATTCATTGTTTTTTTTTTTTTTCTCTAATCCTGGTTCCACTATGTCTGTTAGCCTAGGTGTAGAGGTTCAAATGTAGATATGTCACCTCGGCTTGCACATCAATAAATGTACATTCTCTGTCTAAGAAATTGAGGAATTCTGTTGCATCCTCCATCTGCTTCAAAAGAAGATTCTTTGATGAGCAGAGTGTAGATTATACTTGTCTATAAATACAAGGATCTATATTAGCATACAGTAAGAAATTTCTGCCTCGAGATATGAAAGAGATCGTGTTCTGATGGCAGGAATAGCCCAGAAGATAAGTCTGTAGGACAAAAGGCAGCCTGTGGAGTTTCGCAACTCACCCCCGCCCATCCAAGCAAGGAAGGCTAGCTTCAGTGTACTAACATGATAATTAGGGACTATGCTAGGAAGGGAAGCAATTGGATTAATTAGGAACTTGTAAATTAAGCCTCCTCAAAGGACCAGTTGGGAAGAGACATATGCCCGAATGGGGAAGCCAGCACGGCTTCTAAGCCTCAGTGAACCTGCAATAAAGTTGCGTTTTTGAGCTGTAACACCTTGACTCCCTGCCGTGGTTGCTTTCCGTTCGGCAGCGCACTTGCTCTCCCCAGCCCCACTCGTCGCGGGGCCGATTGGCGTGAAGTGAAAGATCTCGGCGGCGAGGACGCTAAGGGGGGTCTTCCCCAGCCACCTCTCTACGACCCCCGCAGTGTTAAATCTAGTATTTATGTTCTCTTCAGCCATTTGTATTTGACTGAATTGACTGTGCTACCCATAAGATGGATTTAAGTCCAATTGTACCTATGATTACCACCCAGATAACAGTGCCATTACTGCACTAATAGAGTTTGTTTGCTGTGCTAGTAACTATTGTTGGTTATTAGGTTTTATGGCTAGGTAGCAAAATTGATTGATTTTTCCCTTATAAGTTTGCTTATGATCACCTAACATTATGAGAGCTAAATTTCAGGTGTAAGAGTCATTGAAGATCAGTTCCATTTCCATTGTTCCAAGTCCTGTAATCAAAATAGGTTCTGTCTTTTTAAGTACTCCTGTATCTTCCAGTTTGGGGATATAATCAAATGCTTTAACAGTAGCCTGTTGGTTATTTTGAGTTTCTTGGACTCCTCTGACCAACTGCTCAAAAGGAGGAGTCTTCTTTCTGGCACTGTGTTCCTTTGCCATATGACCTTCAGGTATAGATAGGCACCGATGTTCAGAAACTGTGCTCACATTTCTCAGGGGTGTTTAGGAGCATTACATTTCACTCTGGGTTACCTAACTGTGGTGTGGTTTGAATGAGAATTTCCCCATCGGAATTTAATAGACTCAGGATATTTTGTCCCAGTTGGCGGCACTGTTCTGGAAGGTCTCAGAGGTGGGGCCCTGCTGGAGGAAGTAGTATGTCATTTGGGGGCAGGCTTAGTGAGTTTAAACCAAGGCCTTGCAGTCTCCCAGTCTCTCCCATCTTGATGGGCTTATTGTGCTTATTTGAACCTTGGCTTTCTGCTCAGCGCCAAGCTCCAGACACCATGCCTCCTTGCCACAATGGATCCTAATTCCCTGAACCATCAATGTAGCTCAAATAAAACTCTTCCTTTTTTAAGTTTCACTTGGTCATGGTGGTTTATCACAGCAACAGAAAAGTGACTAATCAGTTATTTGGTACCAGGAGTTGGATTATTGGCTGTGAAGACCCTGACCATGTGGATGTTTAAAGAAATGTGGAAGACTTTGGAACTTTGGGCTAGAAAAGCTGTTTGACTACTGTAAGCCGAGCTTAACAGGCCATTTAGTAGACGTCTGGCAGTCTTATTTCAAGGGAAAGAGTTCAGGCCATGCTCAAGAAAAACCTAAAATCCAGCAAAGTAGCTCAAGGCTGGACACCTGGGATTCACTCACATTCTTCTGGGCTCTAAAGGGTCTTGGCAGCTCCCCCCTTTCTCCGACTCTGCCATCTGTGGCACACACAGCTCATTTCTCCTAGGCCCAGGCGGCTCCATTCCACACCTGCCTCTGCTCTTTGTGGTCGTCCCATGGTCCTGGAATCTCCAAAGAGCTGGGGTCACCACTGAAAAAACTGAGGCAGCACCTTCACCAATGGTTCTTCTGACCCTCTCCTTGTTTCAAAGCCTCAGATTCTCTCGATGACCCCTGCAATCCTGAGGTCTTCACTGAAAACCAAAGGCTGTACTCTGACCAGTGGCCTTTTCCTGGCCTCCTCTTAGTGCCAGGCCTCAGCTGCCCTCTGTGGGACCCCTTCGCTTTCAATACCATAACCATATAGGAGACACTTACACACTACCAAGTCCTGCTTCTGGCTGAAATGGAGGCTGGGCCCCTTCTGGAACATAAATATATATAGCTTCTGTGTGCTGACCCCTGAAGAAATTCCCAGATTTCACCACAGTAATGCTGGTCTCTTGTTCACTTACAGCTGATTTTTTCAGCCTCAGCTAACCACAATCAATTGTCCCAGTAAAGTAAAGAGTTCACTTCAGGTTCTGGTCTCTTGTTACTTACAGGTGATTTTTCAGCCCCAACTGACCAACACCCACAGATTAAAGAGTCCTGATGATCTCTGCTTCCCTTTGAAAGTAGAAAATTCGCAAGCCAGGCCTCCATCATCTACAACTCTCTCAGCAAATCTGTACCAAGTACCACAGCAACTATCTTTAGTCATTCGATGATTTTTCTAGCCCAAAGTTCCAAATGCTTCCACAATCCTTCCCCAAAACACCAAGGTCAGTTCTGTCACAGCAATACCCCCCTATCTCCATACAATTTTCTGTTCTAGTTTGCCTTAAATTGCTGTAACAACCCCTCGGACTGAATACCAACTGGGAGGAAAGGGTTTTATTCAACTTACCTCTCCTGGTCACAGTTTATCACTTAGGGAGCCCAAGGCAGGAACTCCAGGCAGAACTCAATGCCGGCGCTCAGGGCAGGAACCTGGGAGGCAGGAGCTGAAGCACAGGGCCATGGAGGAATACTGTCCACTGGCTTGCTACCTGGCTCAGCCCCTGGCTGCCTTCTTATATGGTACCCAACAACCTGCCTAGGGTGGCACTATTCATTGTGGGCTTGGGGCCCTCCCACACTGCTCGACAATTCAGGACAATCCTCCACAGATGTGGCCACAGGCCAATCCAATGTATTCAATTCCCCAATTGAGGCTCCCTCAACCCAGGTGTGTCAAGTGACACTAAAGCTATCCAGCAAATGAGCCAAATAATCTTTTCCTCCCCAAGTTGGATTGGTCAGAGTGTTTTGTCACGACAATGGAAAAGAAAACTCTCTTCTCTCTCTCTCTCTCTCTCTCTCTCTCTCTCTCTCTCTCTCTTCCCATAATATATATATATATATATATCATATATATATATATCCACAGCGATTATAATGTGCTAAATGAAGAAAAATTAGTAGCATTCTCCTTACACTCAGGAACCTGCAAGTTTGTGCACTATCTCTACTCATTTTCAATATATTTCTTGAAACTCTTGTTAGAACAATAAGTAAATAGAAAGAAACTAGAGTACTAATTGGAAAAGTGGAGGTTACACTATCCCTTTTTGCAGATGACATAATATTATACCTAGGGGATGCTAAAATTTACACCCTAAAAAAATTCTACCAAAAAATTCTACCATATAGGCTATCTATATGCCAATAACAAGCAATTAGAGAAGGACTATATGGAAACCCTCCCATTCACAATAGCCTCAAAAATAAAACATTTTGGAACAAACCTGACATTAAAGACATCTACAATAAATGGTTTAATTCTTTGTATATTTAGGAAGACAAAAGAGATGGAAGGAATTCCCATGCTCAACAATTGGAAGAATTAATATAGTAAAAATTACCTTACTACCCAAATAATATATAGTTTCAATGCAATCACAATCAAATCCCTATGACTTTCTTGAGAAAATTAAAAAAGCATCCTAAAATTAATATGAAAAAACAAAAGACCCTGGATAGCCATAGCAAATCTGAGCAAACAGAATAATGCATGGGAGTTTAATATACCAAATTTCAAACTCCAATAAAGAGCTATAGTCATAAAAACAGCATGGTACTGGAACAATAATAGACACATAGACCAATGGAACAAAATTGAAAATCCAAACTCTAGTACATACAATTTCAGCCACCTGATGTTTGGCAAAGGGGCCAAGAACACTCACTGGAGGAAAAGCAGCATCTTCAGCAAATGGTGCTAGAAATGTAGATCACAGTTTGTAGAAAACTTAAACTCAACTCCTACCTTTCACCTTCTACAAAAGTAAACTGTAAAGGATCAAAGGCCTCAATGTAAAACCTGAATCTCTGAAATTGTTAGAAGAAAGATTCTAAATAAGACAGGAGCTGTACAGGAAATAAGGTCAACAATCAACAAGTGGGACCTCATTAAACTAAAAAAACAAAACAAAAGAAAACAAAACAGAAAACCTTCTGAACAGTGAAGGAAACAAAGAACTGCAGAGAAAACCCACAGACTAGGATGAAATCTACACCAGTGACACATCTGATAGAGGTTTAATATCCAGAGTATAGAAATTAACCAACAAAGGATCAAAATAATAAAAAAAGACTTAATTAAAAGATGAACTATAGGGGCTGGAGAGATGGCCTAGCGGTTAAGAGCGCCGACCGCTCTTGCAGAGGACCCGGGTTCGATCCCCAGCACCCACATGGCGGCCGAGAACCGTCTGAAACTCCAGTTCCAGGAGAACTCCAGCTCCAGGGGAATCCGAGACCCTCTTCTGACCTCCGCGGCATTGCACGACACGGGTGCACAAACTTGCATGCAGACAGTACATTCATACACATATAGAAATAAATAATAATAAAAAAAAAGATGAACTATAGATCTGAACAGAGACCTCTCAAAAAGCAGAAATAAAGATGGCTTAGGAGCATCTTAAGCTGGGCGTGGTGGTACAGACCTTTAATCCTAGCACTTGGGAGGCAGAGGGAGGAGGATCTTTGTGAGTTCAAGGTCAGCCTGGTCTACAGAGTGAGTTCCAGGACAGCTGGGGCTACAGGGAGACCCTGTCTCAAAAAGAGCAAAAAAAGTGTTCAATATTGTTAGAAATTAAGGAAATGCAAATTAAAACCATTTTAATATTTCACCTTACCCTCGTAAGACTGGTTATGATCAAGACAAACAACTGATACCAAATGGTGGGGAAGGTGTGGAGAAAGGGGAACACTTATTCACTGCTGGTGGGAATTCAAACTTGTGTAACCCCTATGGAAAGCAGTGTGGAGAACTCATAAAAGACTAAAAATGAAGCCACCATTTGACACAATCATACCACTCCTGGGTGTATATTCAAATGATTCAACCTATATCAAAGGAACATACAGGACAATGTTCATTGCTGCTTTTTTTTCACAATAGTGAATAACTGGAAGCAACCCAAGTGTCCCTCAACTGATGAGTGGATAAAGAAAATGTGGTACATTTTCACAATGAAGTTCTACCCAGTGGTAAAGACAGAGGACATCCTGAAATTTTCAGGTAAATGGATAGAACTAAAAGCTGTTATACTAAGTGAAGTAACACAGTCTCAATAAAAACTATGTATTTTATCCTTCATTTGTGGATCCTAGCACCAAATGCTTATATGTAAGTCAATGAAAGTAATTTGTTAGTAAAGATAACACCAAATTGACTTATATCACTATAGGTATAGCTTGAATTATATGTCTATTTTCCTCAATTATAATATTTACTAGAAAGAATAAATCTCTATTTTTTAAAGTACAGTAAAACATACATCAACTTGCTATGTAATTTAGGAATGTAAAGTTATATTGGTTTTTATCTGCATGCGAGTTTATAGTTAAACAGTGAATCCACAAATGTGTGTTGGCATTAACCTATAGTTTATTTTCAGACTTTGTAAATTTAGTAAGTGTATGTAGTGTAATAAAAAATTAATAAATGATAAATTAAAAAACAAAAAGAAAGAAAAAAGAATGAAAGAAAGAAACAAAGAAAGAAGGAAAGAAAAGAAAATGCTATTTCCAGACAGTGGTGAAGTTAGACCTGAGAGAGAAATGAGGAAAGGTTGATCAATTGGGCACAAATTATAATTAGTTACATAGAGTCAAACATTCTGTTGTGCAGTTGAAGAGTGTGGTCACTACTGATGATGATAATGTATTGCATATTTCTATAAACAAAGAGAATGGATTTTGAACACTTAGGTCATTTTTAAATGTTAGATATTTGAAGATTTGCATATATTTAACTTGACTTAAACTATACAAATTGCTTTATTATTTAAATTATTTACTATTAAAATATTATATAGTTTCCAACAATATTCATAATTTTTACATATTAGTATCTACTAAAATAAAAAAGTTGTTCTCTAGACACCTGTGACCTACAAACAAGTACATAACACACACACATGCCTGCCGCACACGTGCACACACACACACACACACACACATTAAGTAAATAAACATTTGAAGAATTTTTTGAGGGCACGGTAATTTTTATTTGCTGATAGATGAGTTTCTAGGCTACATTTATTTCTCAAACATATTTCTTCTTATTAAAAAGCAAAGGCCATCAAGATAATATCTGAATTTCAACCTATGTAAAATAGCAATAAAATCACTATCCTATTGTAAAAAATTAAAAAATAAATAAATAAATAAATAAATAGCAAAAGCCAACTATCCTCAGACTGACCCATTTTCATCTTGACTAATAAAGATGTTCCTAGGTCTCCTTGTGAGAGGCAACCACACGAAGCCAGTAAGGAAGATTGTTTTTCTTAAGGTATTTCTTGGTAAGATACTTCAAATACCATTTAGAGTATTGTTTCTCAGAAACAACTGTGATTGTATTCTTCAAGCATTCAGTGTGAACAACTTTCCCGAGATTTCCAGTTTTCCTGTTGACTTTAATCTTCTCACACAGAAACTGTTCAAAATTCCCAGGATCAAATATTCCATCTTCCACTGGATGAGTAAGGTCCAGTTTAAACCTCCAGGTTGGCCACTTAGGCTTCTTGTCTTTCTGTGCCGCCATCTTGACTGGTGGCAGGGCCTTGGGAAGAGCAGATTTATTTATTTTTGTTGTATGCATTTAAGTGTTTGTCTGCATGTATGTAAGTTTACCATTCCTTATGCCCATGGAGGCCATAACAGGATTTCATAGCCTCTGTATCTGGAATCATAGTTGTGAGCAGCCATGTGATTACTGGGAATCTGACCCTAGTTTTCTGTGAGAGAAGCAAGATTTTTACATACTGAGCCATTTATGAACCACAATAAATACTTTTTGGAAACAAAATGCACATAATATCATATATAAGTCTTACTAAATTGGAATCAGTGTCAGTTATTGTTATTATACCAGAACAAATGAAATAAATCTGTGTAGAAATGTCATTTATTTTTACTATTATTTTAAAAGAATGAATTATGTGGTCAGAGAGATGGCTCAGTGGTTAAGGGTATTGACTGCTCTTGCAAATGACCATGGTTTGGTTCCCAGCACCCCCATCGTGGCTAATAACCATTTGTAGCTCCAGTTCCAGAGTATCCATCCAACAAAGCTCTTCTGGCCTCTACAGTCACTGTTCTACATGGGGGCACTTATGTACATTTAGGAAGAACACTTACATGCATACAATACAAATAATACATAAAATATTTAAACATCTTAATTACACAACTTACTGTAAATAAATTTGTATTTTTTATTTTGATATAAAAATTAATTCAAGGTTTTGCAAACTAATTAATTAGCCCAAGCCTGGGTTGTATGATTAATTTCTATTTATAGAACATTTGTTTGAATTCTCAAAAATTCAATTTCCATGAGCTCCCAGTGAGTTTAAGATAACAAAGTATTTAACAGATACTGGGTTTCACAGAAATTGTCAATGTAGGCTCATTATTTAATGTGAAATTGTCAATGTATCCTCATTATTTAATGTAACAAATTAATTTGTTATGTATCACTTTTATCCTGTCACAAAATTTATAAATAAGAATAGAATATACTTTTCTATAAATTGTTATAAATTTGAGCAAAGCATGTAAGACAGTGTTTATTAATTGTGAGAGAACTATGTTACATATAAATTGATGCTAATCTCTATCTAAAAGTTCATAGAAAATAAACATATTCCCTCTATTAGAAATATATATGACTTCTAGTTAATGGGTTTTCCAGAGATAGGAGAAATTTAGATGAATACTGATTTTCTTTTAAGCCAATCCAAAATAGAAGAACATTTTCAATTCATCTTTTCCTTCCATCTGCTATTTTCATGCTTCACTAAGTCAAGTGTTTCATTCCCTCAGACATTTGTTACTTAGAAAATATTATCCACATTCTTCTGTATTAACCCAAGAGCCCTGCCATATGCACTGCTTCAGTGATTACTGGCTAGGATAAAAATCCTCCCCCCATCTCCTCTGAATACTGTCCATCTACTCTCCCAGTCAAGTGTAGCATCCACTTGTTATCCTACTAGATTCTTCCCATGCATACCCAAGGACCTCTCCAGCTTCAGGTTATGGATGCAGTGTACTCTAGCTACTTTTCGGCAGTCTTCTTTTAAAAATTCTGCCATTATTATAGCAAAAATAATAAGTTAAAGAATCTTTAAAATCAATAGTGTTTGTGTCTAGTATGTTTTTTTCTCTCTTTTTGAGACAGGGTTTCCCTGTATTTCCACCTCTCCCAAAACTGACAGCGATTTACCTGCCTCTGTCTCCTGAGTACAGGGATTAAAGACATATGCCACCACTCCTGGCTAATATGTAAATTTTAAATTGTATTATTGTTAAAATACATCTTAAGAATAGCAGCCACATTCATGAAAGTAATTTGTGTTCATTGCCAAATAACACAAAAATAAAGAAATGGAAAGGATGACTTTCTGACATATAGAACTTTTGTTCCTGCTGTCCACTGTGACCACAAGCTCATCCCAGTGTTTCCGTGCTTAGGCGAGGGGCCACAGTGGCTTGTGGGGCAGAGTTTGAGGCATCTCTACTAGCACAAATGTCTTTCTTCTTATCCTCTGAGGCTCAAGGATGGAGAAATGTCAGCTATGGAATGCACTCAGGTCCTTCACTTCAACCTTCAGGTTGTGATTGGAAGACTAACTAATATTAGCATGATTTGAATTCTTTTTTATCATAAGAATTGAGCTTCATAAGATG
This sequence comes from Rhizomys pruinosus, assembly GCA_009823505.1. NCBI lineage: Eukaryota > Metazoa > Chordata > Mammalia > Rodentia > Spalacidae > Rhizomys > Rhizomys pruinosus. The sequence continues at coordinate 287,636 of VZQC01006580.1, forward strand.
CCGAATTTCCTAATTTCTGTTATGAGAAGAAAAATAATGAAAATCAGAAATTAGGAATACATATAGTTGCAAGAATTTTGTTATACTTTTCAACAGTTATTCTATACATGTTTCTTATCATGCTAACACAAATTAGGTAAATTTATTTGCGATTATACTTTACAAGAAAAACTAATGTCATTACCAAAATTAATGAACAGTTCCATAAGCAGAGAATAATTGGCTAATTTTCGAGACAAGGAATATGAATTTTGGGAATGGTTTGCATGTTCTGGAGTTGTTCAGTAGATCATTTTATATACAAGAAGCTCCAAGAAATGAAAATGATCAACAATGTTTCAACTTACCAATGGAAAAGTCAACATATAAATGAAAAGCTACATCACCCTAGCTCAAGGGTGTGTGTTTTGGGGGCCACACCCTGTTCCCTTGGCCCAGATGCTGGTGCTCTTTGGTCCTGCTGGGTGCCTCTCTGTCTGGCTTTCTCCTCCCAGCTGCTGTACACAAAGCACCAGGTGTCCTGGTCTGGCTGGCGAGCAGCAGGCCATGACAAGGGCAGTGTAGAGCCCATGTGTTTTGGGCCTACCTATTCCCAAAGAGCTGTGCTGCCTCCTCTGGTCCTGCTGGATGTCTGTCTCACTACTTGTAATTTCATGTGCAGGTATGTTAATGAATTTTGAGTGATAAAAAGTTCTCAGAGTATAGAAGATGATGGCCTCAGAGGAGCGCTTATGTTCTTCCAATACCACTTAGCGATACGCCAGGCCAATAATCATAACAGTTCTGTGTCATGCAAAGAGCTAAGAACTTTACATACATTTAAAGATATTTTCATATTCATATCTTATTACCATTTGAAGATAAGGTGACTTATGTTCTGGGGAGTGAGATAAGTTCTTCAAGGTCTTGCAGCTAGTATGTAGCAACCAAGATTTAAGTTAAATAGTTTCTCTGTAAAAGCTTTTGATCTTAGTAAGCCTTGTATAACATTACATTTTCTAATGGCTTTGAAGCAAATTCATTGTTATTCTGACAACATATTATTGTCAAAATTATGTATAATATTTTTGTGCATGGTTGCATTCATAAATATCCAATAACATATTACTCTTGAAATTTAAAACCTTTTAAAGGCAAGAGTTTTACTATATTTATAGTCCTTACAGTTCCTAGATTACCGTGGTCTCTCAATAAATATTAAATTATAACCACAGATAATGTAACAATACAATTTTTTCATCATGCACATAAAAATTAAAACAGTACAATTTGATTTAATGTTGCTGTCCACAAGCTATTCTCTCTGTCTCCCATTTGGTTTCAGTCCACCCTTGTCAGTATACACAGAGGACAGATGTTTCAAGGTAATTCACCTTTATAGGTAGATTTGATTTACATTTTGCATAAATTAAAATGTAGGGCAGAATTTTAAAATTTTTTCTTATGATATAAAATTATAATAACTAACAATAAGAATCCCTATCATTTTGCAAAAATTTCTTGTATAGAACCATGTAAGGTACATGCAAGGAGTAGTATTTGTGGCTTGTGCAGGTTGTAATTACCAATTTAGAAAGAAATGAAAATTGGGGATAAAATTAAAGAAAAATAAAAGCACAAACATTACCTGGAGTTTCCCCAGGCAGAATTTGTTTCAAGCATAAAAACATTTGGTCTCTGTGTCAAGAGAAAGAACTCCTCATTGCACCGAAGCACCCCTGGCAGCTGATAATGGAGAGCTGTTGGCAGTGACTGTGGAGGCAGATGCTTACCTGTACTCCTACAGTGTACAATCTTGGCCTGATGACAAGGTGAGGAGAAGGAGAAGCTGTCACAGAATGGGGACACCTGGCAGCTGGAACCCTAGCAGGGAAGGGTAAACTGGTCACCCAGGGCTGCTTGCTTGACTGCAGCAGATCTCATCAATCACGCCAACATATGCAGCTGGCTGAGATAAACAGGCTTCTCAGACGGGAGATGAAATGAGGTGAATTAAAAGACCAATAATTTAAACAAATTCGTTCCCAGTATTGCAGCAAAGATGGATGGATAAATTCTGCTGCTAGGCACAGCTTTCTGGTTAATTGATAAAAGTCCCTGATACATACTGATGTGATTTAAATATGTCATTCTAAAACATGATCATTTTGTAAAGTTTTAAAAGTTGGTAACCTTAAAATATGTATGACATATTTTCAAAATCTATCAGTTACCATCTTCTCTTGGGTTTTTTTCTAAATTTGTTGCTAAAAAGTTTGGTAGCTAATATGAATAGGGAAGGTTTGAGTTCCCTATGAAAGCATATGTCTTCTTATTTAGTCCAAAACTCCAAATGAAATCATGGGGAACTTGGCAGTAACAATGACTGCATAATTATCCTCATAATGTAAGAAAATAATGTGAGACAATTCCTTATACTTTCATTCAGTTTGCTTTGTCCTGATTATGTAAAGCTCATCCAAAAGAATTCTTACAATTTTACTTTCATCTATTTCTACAGCCTCTTTCTTCTCTCACTTGCTACTTTTATTTAAACACCTTATGTTAGTTTATTTGAACTTCATACATATCAATTATGTATATACACTACTGTACATACACCTACTTGAACATTCTTTTCTTAATTCTTTTTTTTATTTTTTTTTAATTTATTTCTGTATGTGTATGAATGTACTGTCTGCATGCAAGTTTGTGCACCCGTGTCGTGCAGTGCCGCGGAGGTCAGAAGAGGGTCTCGGATTCCCCTGGAACTGGAGTTCTCCTGGAATTGGAGTTTCAGACGGTTCTCGGCTGCCATGTGGGTGCTGGGGATCGATCCCGGGTCCTCTGTAAGAGCGGTCGGTGCTCTTAACCGCTAGGCCATCTCTCCAGCCCTTAATTCTTTATAATATTACAGAACCCTATAGTGTCACAGGAAGAAAATAAATCAGTTTCAGGTTTTTCATTTTTTTTCCCCGTTAAAACAGACCTCTCTTGGAAACTCTAGAATATCCATAGATTCCCTAGGGTAAAATGATGATGAGCTCTGCCATTAGACATTAGGCAATGTTTACTACTTGTTATCACAATTCTTCCTTGAGTCCATCCTTCATCAGATTCAGATTTATCTGAAAGGACTATGAAGTGTAGGTCCTTTTCACTGGTGAGTTTTGTATTTATATGCCTACTATTGCTACCCTGTGCCCTACAGAGAGCCCTGGGAATGGGGTCTGATGAGACAATATCAAAATGTGATTTCCTTTTTGAAACCTGACAAAAATTAGAGAAAGACAAAGTTAGCCTGAGGTCTCTGCTCTCAACCTCTTCTTATCCATGTGGTGTCAGAGCTGCTGTTATGTCTGATGGGGAATCACACAGTCTCTGGGAGCCTCTAACAGCTGAAAACCCAAGGTACAAGCAGGAGAGGCAGGTTCAACATTACTACATGGAAAGTGTTCATCTACTCAGCTAAATTTCCGCTCTTCTTTAATAAACATTATAAGACAGTTTGGGGCCGGAGAGGTGGCTCAGCAGTTAAGAACAGGGCCAACTGCTCTTGCAGAGGACCCAGGTTTGATTCCCAGCACCCACATGGCAGCTAAGGACCATGTCTTCAGTTCTAGTTCCAGGGGAATCCAACACCCTCTTCTGACCTCAGCAACATTGCAGGATTGCAGGACATGGGGGCATGCAGGCAGTACACTCATACACATAAAAACAAAACAAAACAAAAAAACAGTTTGTTACTGTGGCTATCTCAGGACAGAGAGTTCTAATTTCTCTTTGACTAGGAAATTACTCAGTAACATGTGATTCAATTTGCTCTATATTAGGGACAAATCACCGTCCCTCAGAAAGGAATTAGATGAAGATTTTTGTCAGTATTGAAACTAGAAGTTGCTTTTAATATTTAATGGAGTAGTATGCAATCTACCTTAACAATATATTCTCAAAAAAATAAAAAAAATAAAAAAACGATTGTTTGGATTTTAGCACATTTGTGTTTGAAAGTAACAATTATTATGTAAAATTGTAGAACATATGGAAATTTGGGGATTAGAAAATTGTTCCTTGAAAAGAATAAATAACTGGAACATTAACAATGGCAATGGCATTTTGCAACATCCAAGTAATGCTAAGATATCTGAGTTTGTTAATTTAATTCGATTGTTTTTGCTATTGCAAGTAAATACATATTCTCTATCCTTTATTGCTTATTCTAGATTTTATCTTTCTTTTTTTTGAATTTTAATTTTTTTTATTGATGCTTTGTGTATTTCATACATCATTTTCCAACATCATGAACTTTGCAGGTAAATGGATGGAGCTAGAAGACATCATGTTAAGTGAAGTAACACAGTCCTAGATTTTATCTTTCTGTCAGATGGTTACTGTTGTGATGCTAGAATCTTTGGAAATAATTACCACACAGTATTAACAGTCATTCTCTTTCTCAGTCATGTAATTCAGTACTGGGGTAGCTTGAGTTCAAAATAATTTTCCCTTTATCATGGAATGTCCATAGTCTTCCTATAGTTGACACTTCTTTAGCTCTGAATACTTTTTCAAACAGGTTCAACAGAATGATAATATGGACTTAGCTCATCTCAGGATAGGCTTGTACTTCACCAGGTATTCCAAAACACCTCAGGATAAATAATGTTGCACATTTGAGGCCACATACATTAAGAGAATCATGAATTGGCTCTGAGCTACAGTGCATGAAATCCCACCATAATTAATTAGTGCTGTTATAGCAACAATTTTATAGCACTTCTAAATACTCAAACAGTTCCTTGGCATGGGGTAAAGTGTCTAAATTTCACTTTGCCAATTTCTATTTCAACACTCTCATGATATCATCTTTTCCAACTTATAATTCTAATCATCTTACTCAACTTGGACAGCTTCCTTTTCCCGGGAATTGAGTAGTCAAATCTCAGCACAGCAGCAAATCTTAACATCAGTTTGCTTGCTTGAATACAGAAAAGCCAGCACTAGTTTTCTGTCATGCAAAACAAATGAAGTGTTTTCAGTCAAAATAAATTCTTTCCTTACCTTAGGACTTCCACATACAGCATACAAAACACACACCACATTCAATGACTAATCACTATTCTCTTGTTTCTAGACCGCTCCATTAAGAAGAAAATAGCATTCATATTTACTTATAATAAAATTAATGATTTACTATGCATATTGTCAATTCATGTTTTAAACCTGTATGAAAAGATAACTTACAAACCATTTAGTATAGCTTTCTAATTTATAGAGTGGGGATAAGAGAAAAGACATATCTGGAAGGATATGAGCTTCAGTGTAGAGGAGAATGTGAACTAAGGTCCCACATTCCCTAATGGGCAAGCTTTCATGAATTCACAAGCTGCCTCATAGAACACAATTTTAACAGAGGAATTTGTTTTTCTTTTAGCTACAAAATAATATTGAAGAAAGCTGTATTCCAAGACTCATTAAATATATGACTGCCTTCTAGATCAGTGATAGAAAAGTTGCTAGTGATTTGGTGTAACAGGTGTCTGTCTAGTTACTAATGTAGCCATCAGTTCCAAGTGAAATTGGATATCAGAGGACAAAGAAAGTAGAGACTGGCAGAGACATTTCATCATTCATAGACTGTATTAACAGTTGAGGACAGATATTGCATTAAGCAGTTTTCTCTGGAATTGAACCAATAGAAAGCTATTTGTTTATTTATTTATTTATTTATTTATTTATTTATTTATTTATTTATTTATTTATTTATTTAATTTATGTCTTTTTTAATTTTTTTATTAACTTTATTTCTATATGTGTATGAATGTACTGTCTGCATGCAAGTTTGTGCACCCGTGTTGTGCAATGCCGCGGAGGTCAGAAGAGGGTATCAGATTCCCCTGGAATTGGAGTTCTCCTGGAATTGGAGTTTCAGACGGTTCTCGGCCGCCATGTGGGTGCTGGGGATCGAACCCGTGTCCTCTGTAAGAGCGGTCGGCGCTCTTAACCGCTAGGCCATCTCTCCAGCCCTTAGTTTATGTCTTTTTTCAGACAGGGTCTCCCTGTAGCCCCAGCTGTTCTGGAACTCACTATGTAGACCAGGCTGGCCTGGAACTCACAGAGATCTGCCTGCCTCTGACTCTTGAGATTAAAGGTGTGGGCCTTTCACTAGACTGTCTTACACAGTAGGGGCTGGGTAGTCCATAAATGGCCATCCACAGGCTGCAGAAATTGAGAAACTTGTAGCTGCACACCTTAACCATTTGAAGTTGGCCTCTGAAGTTCTGGAAAATTCCTAGAAAACTACAACATTCTGTCCACTTTGGGAGGCCAAAGAACCTGCAATCTGATGTGAGCACAAGATGAAACACAATCTTTCCATTACCTGTTTTTATATGGTAATATTTCAAAATGATCAACAAAGTTCTTTTGCTATAGTTCGATAACTTCTGGGAATCATCAAAATTTTTCTATTAATCTTGATTTAGATATAGGCAGAGCAACAAAATTTTTCTACATTAACAGACACCCAAATCATGCACACCTATACAGATATATTATGTTCTGCAACACACTTACACTGATGATACAAAGAAAATGTATTTTAAAAAATGGTGAGGATTTTAAAAATGACTGGAGAGATTGCCCAGTGGTTAAAAACACTGGCAACTTTGCATGGGACCTGGGTTCAGTTCTTAGCACCCACATGCTGGCTAACAGCCTTCCAAAACTCCAGAGCTAAAGTATCTAACACCCTTTTCTGACCTCTGTGGGCATTGCATGGCATGCATATACTTTTATGAGTGCACACATTACAATTATACATATGAAATAAGAATAATCAATACAAATATATTTTTAAAAAGACCTAATGGGGCTGGAGAGATAGCCTAGTGGTTAAGGGCACCGACTGCTCTTGCAGAGGACCCGGGTTCGAGCCCCAGCACCCAGATGGCGGCTGAGAACCATCTGTAACTCCAATTCCAGGAGAACTAGTTCCAGGGGAATCCGAGATCCTCTTCTGACCTCTGCGGCACTGCATGACACGGGTGCACAGGCCTCCATGCAGAGAGTACATTCATACACATACAAAAATAAATAAAAAAAATAAAATAAAATAAATAAAAAGTCCTAACCATGAATAGTGGCACTTGCTTTTTATCACAACACACTTGAGGCCGAGGCTGATGGCTCTCCCTGAGATCAGGACCTTTGTACATAGTGAGTTCCAAACCATCAGGGATTACAGGAATACCTTGTCTCAAAAAATTAAAACATAAAAAGCAAACAAATAAAAGACTTTCCTGTGGGGATGATGGAGAAATGGCTTAGTGGTTAATAGTGTTTACTGCTCTTGCAGAGTACCTGGATCTGTTCATAGGTATTGGGGATGGGGCTGTTCACAGATAAATCAAAACAATTGTATTTTTAATCAAAAAATTTATCAAAGACCATTTCACTTGATAAATTGTCTGGTCAAATAATATAAAATTATAACCCAATTATTTCAATCAATACATCATCAGAACTTTATTTGTTATAAATATGTATGATGAGGTTGGAGAGATACCTCAGTGATTAAGAGCACTGGCTGCTTTTTGAACTAGGATTTTGCTCCCAACATCCCATTGGTGGCTAACAATGTATCTCCAATTCCTGGAATCTTTCCTAACCTCTGCAAACCATGCAAGACAGGTGTACTTACATACATTCAGGCAAAACACTCATATACATGAAATAAAAATAAAAGTTCTGCAACTCGGTGTACTGGGTTTCTGTGACATGGGATCGACCTTGTGGATGAGTTCCATTGGTATTGTATTACAGAACTGCATCTCCTACCTTGTGCACCTGGGTTTAAACTGTAGTTCATTTCTGTGCCCATATGCAGAAACACACTCCCACCATCCTCAGCATTTACCATGTCAGACCTGTGGCACTAGGCCTTGTGGTCCTGTCACCATTCTGAGCAATCTTGGTCTGCATGTAACAGACTTCACACGCTTATGCGTTCACTTAAGTGTTTCTCAGAGAAACAGCTCTTCATCAACCATTGTCCCACTTAAAAAAGTGCTTTACCCCTTGAAAGTGCTTTTACCCCTTGAAAACAGAACAAAAGGTCTTGTTTTGTATAAGCACTACCAATAAATTTAACAATAGAAATAAAAATAAATAAGTAAATAAACAATAAATAAAAAATAAATAAGTAAATAACCCCTTGAAAGTGCTTTTACCCCTTGAAAGTGCTTTTACCCCTTGAAAACAGAACAAAAGGTCTTGTTTTGTATAAGCACTACCAATAAATTTAACAATAGAAATAAAAATAAATAAGTAAATAAACCATTCATATATATTATAAAATTTATATATATATATATATATATATATATATTAATAATGCCCCCCTCCAAAAGGCTAGGCGTGGTAGCATACACCTTTAATCGCAGCACTCTGGAAGCAGAAGCAGGCAGGGATCTGTGAGTTTGAGGCCAGCCTGGGCTACATAGTGAATTCCAGGACACCTGGGGCTACAGGGAGACCCTGTCTCAAAAAGACCCTCCCAAAATAAATATTAATATTATAAATTAAAACCAATCTTAGTAATATGTTGAAAAAAATATCCACTTGTGTCTGGTTTATTATTATATTTTGAAGACAAAACATACTCTTTTAAGAACTAAATAATCAGGTAATGATTTAGCTACTAAAACTAATAATAAACATTCTAAAACTAAGCCAGAGGAAGAAAGGGAAATGGTATTGTCAGTGGGTTGAATTAGAAATATCACACTTGAACACTTGGCCCACAGTGGCTGGAATTGTTTGTGAGACCATGTAACCTTTTGAAGGTGTAGCTTTCTTGGAAGACATCTGTCAAGGGAGGTGGGATTTGAGAAGTCATAGCCTTGACTTGCAGGTTGCTTCCTTCTCTCTCACTCTCATGTTTACCATTGAAGATGGGAGCTGTTTCCACATCATGATAAAATGTCTGATATTTGATACCATTTCTCTCTGCTGGAAACTTATCCCTCTGTAACTGTAAGCCAAAATAAACTTTTCTTTTACAGGTTTCATTTAGTCTTGGTGTTTTGGTTTTACACAACCAAATAAAATTAACTAATACAGAGTTTGGTAACAGAGACTGGATGGTTTCTGTGAAGAAATGTCGAGTTTTGAACAAATATGGAAGACTTTGGTATTTTTTGGTTATTAAAAAAAATCATTGAATTTGCTAAGCAGAGCTTAGTGAATCATTCTGCTTGGAGCTTGAAAGATAGTCATGCTGAGAGGGATAGAATAGACCCAGCTCAAAATATTTCAGATGGGATCATTGTTAGTAACTGGGATAAAGATCATTCCTGTGATATTTTGGCAAACAATCACATGTCTTCTGCCTGTATCCTAAGAACTTTCCAGAGACTAAATTAAAAATTAATGGACTAATTTATTTGATAGAAAGAATTAGTTATTCTTAGTTGTGATGATGAAACACCATGTCCAATGCAACTTCTTGAAGGAAGATTTTGTTTGACTTACAGTTCCAGAAGTATTAGAGTCCATCATGTTATTGAGGCAGGGTAGCAAATGTGGTGATATTAAAAAGCTCAGCATATACATCTTCCAGTTTGCACAGAAAGCAGAGAGCAACAGAGTAGAAATAGGGAAACTATATACTGTTAATGCTGGCCCCTAGAGATGGATGTGCTTCCTCTAGTAGTTCCTAAAAGATTCCATGACCTTCCCAAAACAGCACAAAGGATTGGGGACCAACTATTCAAATATGTGGAATCTATGGGGTCATTCTTATTCAAGCCACAGCCTTCTAATCCCTTATCTCATATGTTTATAATTATCTCATAATGCAAAATGTACTTAGTCTCTCTAGAAGTTGCTATAGCCTTTAATTGTCACAACACTATTCAAAATACCTATCTCCAAAGTTTCTCCTGACACTCAAAGGGACTCTTATAATTTATTCCCCTGTAAAATCAAAAGGCAAATTACATAATTCCATCCCACAATGGTAACACATACACCTTCCCATTACAAAAGGGGGAATGGTTATATAGTGGAAAAATAACAGACCAAAGCAAGACCAAAGACCAGAAAGAGAAATATCACATCTTCTACCTGTACGCCTGATCTATACAAATTTACTTCCAAAGGGAAATAAATGGCTCAGCCTAACCAGCTTTGCTGAATGAAGCATACATTTCTCTTTTGGGTTAATACCACCCCTGTATACAGCTGTCTTTGGCAAATGTCAAATGATATGATATTTTAGCTAAGGGATGCTAAAAGCTCTACAAGAAAATTCCTAGAAACAATTGTTTCATTAAAGTGCTGGGATGCAAAGTTAACCTAGAAAAATCAATAGCCTTTCTTTTCACAAACAAGCAACGGGAGAAGGAATACAAGAAGACCTTCCCACTCACGATAGACACAAAATCAATAAAATACCTAGGAACAAACTTAACCAAAAACACCAAAGATCTCTACAACATAAATTTTAACTCCTGGAGAAGGAAATTGAAGAAGACATTAGAATATAGAAAGACCTCCCATGCTCATAGATTACAAAAATTAACATAGTAAAAATGTCCATTGTACCCAAATTAATATACAGATTCAATGCAATCCCACTTAATATCCCCAAGAGTTTCCTCACAGACTTGGAAAAAAAATCTTTAAATTCATATGGAAAAACAAAAGATCCCAAATAGCCAAAGTGACCCTGAGTGAAAAGTCCAATACAGGGGGATCACTACACCAGACTTCAATCTATATTTCACGGTTATAGTCATAAAAGTAGCCTGGTACTGGTACAAAAACAGGCCCATAGACCAATGGAACAACGTTGGAGATCCAAACTTCAGTGCATACAATTTTAGCCACCCCATATACGACAAAGAGGGTAAAAAGTCTCAGTGGAGAAAAGGCAGCATCTTCAGCAAATGGTGCTGGTAAAACTGGATCACCTTTTGAAAAAGAATAAAATTAAATCCCTACCTCTCACTCTGTACAAAAGCAACTCCGTATGGATCAAAGACCTCATCATGAAACCCAAAGCTCTGAAAGGGATAGAAAGAAATGCTGGCAGTAACCTACAAGACATAGGCATAAGAAAAGTCTTTCTAAATCAAACAGAAATAAAGTGAACCTACAAGACATAGGCATAAGAAAAGTCTTTCTAAATCAAACAGGAAATAAAGTGAACAATTGACAAGTGGAATCTCAATAATCTCAAAAGCTTCTGTTCAGCAAAAGAAACAATCAATGAGAATGGGAGGAAACCTTCACCAGTGATACATCTGACAGAGCATTAAAATCGAGAATATATAAACTACTCAAAACACAAAGCCCTAAGAAAACAAATGACCCACTCAAGAGATGGAGTAAAGAGCTAAACAGAGGCTTCACAAATGAGGAAATAAAGATGGTTGAAAAAATCTTAAGGGGCTGGAGAGATAGCCTATCGGTTAAGAGCGCTGACCGCTCTTGCTGAGGACCCAGGTTCGATCCCCAGCACCCACATGGCGGCTGAGAACCGTCTGGAACTCCAGCTCCAGGGGAATCCGAGACCCACTTCTGACCTCCGTGGCATTGCACGACACGGGTGCACAGACTTGCATGCAGACAGTACATTCGTACACATACAGAAATAAATAAAATTAATAAAAAAAAGTCTTAAAAAGTGTTCCACATCATTAATAATTGAGCAAATGCAAATTAAAATGAATTTAAGATATCATCTCACTCAGACAAGACTGGCTAAGATCATGAAAACAAAAGATACCAAATGGTCGAGAGGATATGGGGAAAGGGGAACACTCATCCACTGCTGGTGGGGAATGTAAACTCCTACAACCACTATGGAAAGCAGTGTGGAGAACCCTTAAAATACTCAAAATGAGTCTACTGACTGACCCAGTAATACCACTCCTGGGTTATACCCACAGGACTTATTCTATGGCAAAGATACGTGAACATCTATGTTTACTGAAGTTCTCTTCACAATAGCAAAGAGCTGGAACCAACCCAAATGCCCCTCAACCAATGAGTGGACAGAGAAAATGTGGTACACAATGGAGTTCTATGCAGCAATAAAGAAAGATGACATCATGAAATTTGCAGGTAAATGGATGGAACTAGAAGACATTATGCTAAGTGAAGTAACACAGTCCCAGAAAAGCAAACAACAAATAGTACCCCTCATCTGTGGTCTGTGGATGCTAGCACCAAATACCTAGTAGTAAGGCAAACTGAGCAATGTGTGTGTGTGTGTGTGTGTGTGTGTGTGTGTGTGTGTATTTTTCTTTTCCTGAAAGCAACTGTACCATTATAAGGTGAATACCTTAATGGGATGTAGAATGAACCCACCACTTATTATTAGACTTTGTAATTGTGGTATATGGGGGGAGGGTATGTATATGTTAGAGCAATAATATTAAAGGGATAAATATGAATTCCAAAATGGGTACCCTCATTTGTGAATGCTAAACCAAATCCCCAGTTGAAAGGCAAGCTGAACATTATTTTTATATTTCTTTTTATCTGAAAGCAACTGGGCTGTTATAATGTGAATCTCTTAAAGGGCTGCAGATTTGACCTACCATTATTTTCAGACTCTGTAATTACAGTATATGGGTGGAAGGTATGTATTCATATCTTAGAGTAATATAAAATTAAATGGGAAAATGTGAAGGCTTAAAACCATATTTTGGAATTAACATGCAGTTTATTCTCAGAGATCATAATTTTGATACATTTGTGATGGTTATATAGGCATATGTTGGAGCAATATAAAGGGGAGGGAACAACAACAACATAAAGAATGGGTCAAAGAACTGACTGATACAGTTAAATTCTGCCCAAAACAACAATCCTCTGCAGTGAAAAATTTTGGAAAGACTGAGAGAAAGATGCAAGACATGTATGCCTGAGGCATGAACTGGGGTGGGTTGGGGGGCAGGGAGAGGGGAGTGTGTCTAAATTGGACTGAAAGATAATATATGAAATACACAAATCATCAATAAAAGTATTTAAAAAAAGAAAAACATTAGACAACACAAAATCAGTAGCTGGAAAAAAATAGTGATTTGAACATAAATGAATGAAAAATAAATGAAAGAATCAATGTTCAAAAAGATAAACAATATTTACATTGCAAACTAAACCAAATGAAAAAAGATAAGCCTGAAATTAATGAGAGATGGAATGATAGACACAACATATATCAATAGAATTAGCAACATCATAATGAGTGCTTTATAATTATATTGCAATGATATGAAAAATCTAGAAGAAATGGATAAATTTATAGACACGAAAAATTCATCAAAATTAAAATAAGATGTTAACAATTGAAATAGATGTATACCAGGGCATGTATTTGAAGTATTCCAAAAGCCTGTCAAATAAAAATAAAATCCTAGGTCCATATATACCCATGGTGAATTCTTCCAGATTGTTAAAGGACAATAACCCCAATGCCCCTCTCAATCATGAAACAGCAATATTAACAACCATATCAATCTTATTATGTGAAGTGAAAAGTAAATAACATAACAAAAAATAATATCATTAGACAAAATCATCTCTGTTGATAAAATAATTTCCCTAAGTTTTTTACAAACCAAATTCAAGATACATTCACTGAAGACACGTATGATTGCTCAATATTAATAAATCAATAACTAAAATATGTGATGCTAGAGAATCATTTCAAGATACATTAATGTATTTTCAATAAACCCAACTTGCCTCCGTGATAGAAGTCCTGTAGAAATTAAGAAGTGAGGGAACACATATCAAAATTTTGAAGAGTATACATGACACATATGCACAAAATAATAAATGGGGAAAACTCAAAGCATTTCTACTAAAATCCCAAATCGGATTTATCTATTACAATACAATATGATCTAATAAAAATAAGAGATTTAAGTAGGAAAATGAAAATTTGAATTGTCCTTATTCATTGAAGATATGATCCTATGTTATATGAGATCTTAAAAATAGCACAGAAAATTCTCAAAACTGGTACAATTTTACGCAAAATCCAAGAACACAAATAACTACAAACAATAAATACCACCTTCTTCTCTCTCAAGCAATCTTATTAACATATTACAAAAATAAATAGCTAGTTCTCAAATGATAATGTACACTGATCAATAAACATATGAAAAATTGTCCAACATTCTCAGCCATTGCTGAGATTCATTTTACAAATGGTACTAGGCTTGGAGGAGCATATCTTTTATCCCAGGCCTTTAGAAGCAGAAATGGAGGATCTGTGTGATCCAAGCTAGTCTGATCTACATGGGGAATTTCAGATCAACTGGAGACACAGGGAGACCTTATATCACCGCCACCAAAAACAAAAACAGAAAAAAGAAAATATAACACATGGTGGAACATGAGTCCCCTTCTACACTATGGGTGGTAATAAAAATTCTATAGAGTCTTCAGAAATTATTTGACCCAGCTATACCAGTCCCAGGTATGAACCTGAAGGACTCAACGACCTTCAAAGAGTCACATTCTCTTCAGTGTTTATTGGAGCATTATTCATAAGATCAATGTTAAATCATCAGACTAGGAATTTGTTGACAAAACAGATGAATGGACAATGAAAATATGTCATACATATGCAATGGTGTTTAAAGCAGCCATAAAGAAGAATGGAACTATGTAATTTGCTGGAAAATGATGCAACTGGTGATGACCATGCTTAGGGAAAAAGGGTTGACTCAGAAAAAAACAAATATATTCATGTTTTATCTCATTGGTGCCTTCTTATTTTATATTACTATGTAATATCATATATACAGATACATATTGATATATGCAAACCTTCTCAAATATGTTACATAGAAGTAAATATAGATTCTGTCGGAAGGGTGTGGACTAGCAGAAAGGAGGACAGGGTATAAAATGGAGGTTATGGCATGTGCATATATTAAAAGCACTAATATATTTGAATTCAAATAACTATGAAACCCATAGCTATCTACATACAATGAACGTTCACACACACACACACACACACACAAAAAAAAACATTGTGCCTTTTTGAGATAGCATCTCCCTGTTGCCTCAGATGGCCAAGAGCTTGCTCTATAGACCAGTCAGTCTCTGAAATCATAGAGATCCGCTTGCCTGGACATATGCCTACCTCTGCCTCCTGAGAGCTGGGATTAAAGGCACGCATCACCACACCTGGGATACAAATAAAATTTTTTGAAAAAATATAAAAGATGATAAATCTATGGATGTGAGCCTTTCATTATTCTGTGCATTTGGGGTATATTATTGGAATTACAAAACTAAGCTAAGGTTAGAAAATCAAGGAAAAGTATGTGATTTTTTTCCTTTGAATGTATATTTTATTGATTTTTGTACATTTTATAAATACATCTTAATCATATTTAGATCCCCCTCTCCTCTCTGCACCTCCCCATGGCCTACACACACCAAATTTTATTCATTCTGTCAAAGATATTAATGCCTGTGGAATTAAGTTTGTGTAGCTACATGTTCCTTGGTGAAAGTTCATCCATTGGAGTCTACTCAACCTAGCAAGAATCACTCACTTAAAGATCAACTGTTCCTCACTGAACGGTAATCAGCTTCTACTAGTTTCTGAGTGAAGGTTGGTCCTGCTGCACATTTCCCACTTCTGTGGTGGTTTTGTTTCTGATTTAGTTTGCATGGGCCTTGTGCATGCTGTCACTATTTTTGCAAGTTCGTATGACCAAGTTCCAGAGGTTTATATGCGTCAACACTAGTGGTCTCTGAGCCTCAGGTGGGAGAGTGTTAATATATGAGTCCTATCAGGAACATGCACTCTCTACACTTTGGCTAGATTTGGCTCTTTATGGGCATCACATTCTGTTTAATGAGGAAGTTTCACTGGTGACAGGTGAGGAATGCATTAATGTTCTCTCTACCTGTAGGATAAATTATTTCTTCTTTGAAATGGGCTCTGTTCTGGAGCACCTGAGTATTTTATGGGAGGTATAGGAAGATCCAGTTTGAATTGCAGGCTAGTTTTCAGCTAGCATGTCTCAGGGCACCACGTGGCAAGGGTCTGACCCTGCCCCAAGGAGGAGCGTAGGTCCCTGATGCTGAATGGGGGAACGGTGTACAGTGGCACGGAGTTGGGAGGCCTATGATGGACTGTGGGAACTGACGTCATTTAGTTTATAAAAGCAGGCTGTAGTGACAAATAAATTTGAATTTCATAGTAACATCATCACTGAATTCCCGGCCATCATTTTTTATTAATTATTTCGAGCATACAGGCCAAGCTATGCCTACATTTCATTCAGGTGGCCAGTGGGTTGGAAAAAGGTCCCCTTGTGGACCACCAATATGGGTAGCTGGTGTTGTGAGTGTACATAGGCTGAAGATAGGCCATCAGCCATCAACCTGAAATTCCTGTCCAGGGTTCAGCAGTATCTGGGCAGGTGGGAAGTCACCGCCAATAGTGGAACACATGTCTCATGGGTCCAGGCTAAGGGCCTGAGTTGGAAGTACCACCCAGGTTGGTCTATGGGAAGTAGCTGGCTGGCCTGTGTGTCGATGGGTCAGTTCCCCACAGTGCCCGTGGGCACTGTGCTCCCTTTTCCCTTAGCAGGGCTGCATGGTTCTGTTCGGCATAAAAAGAAAGCTTCCTACAGGGAGGAACTAAGTTCATAGCCCAGCTGTAGCAAGATGGTCACAAGATGCTGTTTGCAAGATTCTGGTGTTCCCATGGAACTGTGGAATTCTGGGACTTTGGTAGGGGCAGAGACGTATAAAAGCCTATGCCATGAAGCTGGACATTCTCTTGCCATGTTGTCACAGGGGCGGGTGAACAGAGTTCACTGAGTCCATGCAGGGACTTTGGATTTATGTGAGGTGTATGTATGTTATTTCTACCCACTTTGTAGGCAAGCCTAAGTAAATTGGTTAAACTTCCCTGAACTGTGGTTTGGAGAGCCTTTCTTGTAGGTCTTAGAAATCCAGTGGTTGGGGGAGCCTAGGCAGCACATACCTAGGCATCTTCTTGGTGGAATCTTAATTACACTAGCCAAATTCTGTTATGCTCCATGAGCCTTAGGCATAGGGGTTTCATTGTATATGTATCACTTAGGGCTGTGCATATTCAGACATTTATTCTTTTTCTCTTTCCAGTTGTAGGACTCCATAATAATCCCAATCTGTTGCAAAGAGAAGATTATTTGATGACTATATTTAGCATATAGTAAGAAATATCATTTGTCTAGGTGTTTGACAGAGTTGGGGTTTTCTCTAGTATCTCTGACTTCTCGAGCCATATGTATTTGCCTATGTTTACAGTGCCACACCTGAGTTCTCTCCCATTGAGAGGGCTTTAAGTCCAACTAGATAGCTGCTATATTAAAGTGCCACTATGATTTGCATGATGAAAGTCAACTTCAACCTCCATAGTGACAGTTCACTATTTTAAATTTTGTACTCTTCACATTTTTAGGCAATTTCTACAACTCATTTTCAAGGAATCACATCTCAGAAACATTGTTTTCCCTGTCTCCATGCTTAGAACATTTTACTCAAAACACTGCCATCATCATATACTGTTATTTTAAGTGGTTGGAAACTAAGAAAATAGCAGAAGCATTGAGTCTACCTGAACTTCTTATTTTTCTAATCCATAAAACAGGTATGACATTCTAGAATTATCCAACATTCCAGCAAAGTGGATCAAAAGAAGCACAATTCACAGATATCAATGCTGCACTACTCTCTTAGGACAGGGAACCTAGAAATATCCTTAACCATCAAGCTGCACTTCTTGCCCTGCTATTGCCACAGGACCATTAAAATTTTGTATGATCACTGTTCTTCACAAACATCTTTTTCCTAACATACTTAGCCGATACCACAAAAATTTTATATTTCATTAAGATCTTCTTTCTCTATGAAGGCCACTGTCTCAAAGAAATTTTAACAAATAAGATAATATGTATTTCCATTTTCATCTCCTTTTATAATTCTTATTTGGAAACCCTCCTCCTTTATATACTCAATGGAAGTAGAATATGAAGATAAATTAAATTAAATATTTATACATTTCCAGAGAGTTTATGACTAACTTTTCTGTTTGATAATAGAAAAGTATTCATAAGTCATTAATAATGAACATTTTATTTGGCAGTGTTTAAATGTTGGTAAGCCACTAATATGCTATTAGTCAGTGACTTAGTATTTTGTTTTGAGAATGTTGTGAAAGCAAAATTTTGTTCCCATTATTTCATAAGACTACTGAAGATTTTTTTAAGTGAATAAACCAAGCACAGTTTAATGATATATATATATATATATATATATATATATATATATATATATATATATATATATATATATATATATATATGTTTTAATGGCTTATATTATTAAAAATGTTATTGTTCATATATAGGTACAATTAATTATTTCCTGTGTGACTATTACTGGGAAGATGTGAAAAAAAAATAAAAACAACCCTCAATTCTCCCAGATAGAGCAGTACAGAAGATCATAGAAGCCGGGCCACTAAGTCGACCTTGGTAAAGCAGTAAGTCATTTCTTATATGGATGACTCAAAGGCAACCCGATCACTCAAAAGACACTCTTGCCAGGGGGATGACTAATGGAAGGCCCATCCCCAGAACTGCTGGTCAAAATTTCAGGCAACTTTCATAGTTTCCTCTTCCTCTGAAATTGTTTGCTGCTTATATAACTTATATGCAGTGCCTCAATAGTTGTTAAACTTTCTAAGTATACAGATATTCTTATACTTTATGAATTTCCTGGGCTCCTTCTTCTCTAGATGAGTAAAGCTTTGAATTCTGAGGGAAAAGATATATGTATTTCAGTAGAAAAGAGTTCTTTAACTTAACAATTAGAAAAATATCCTTTCCTCTAAATCATTTTCTAGCTTACAACTTAAACCTAGCTCCTGTCACTTAACATTCCTGAATCCCAGCTTCCTCATATTTAAGTTCTATACTAGATATATGTCATTGGAGTTCTCAAATTCTGTTGGTTCTTTTGAGTGTTTAAGTTACTAATACACGATCCACCAGCTCTTGCTTAAATGCTTTCTATTAAGTAAATCATGTTAGAAACATCAACTCCAAGATTCAAAAATGAAGGAAAATAATCTCACTTTAATTCCTCATCTGCAGGTCGATCAATAATCTAAAGCTCTGAAAGAGGCCAGTTGCTTGGAGACGGTGTTGAGAGTATGGTGGAGTCAGCATGACACCAAATAAAAAGCAATTTAAACTGAATAGGAGTGAGTAGTTGAGTGGGTAAACAGAGGTAGTGACTAGCCTGAGAGGCACTTAAAAAGAGAAACAGATCAATGGAAAGTTAGGTTAGCAATCAGGGAGTAACTACAGAAAATGTTCAAAGGCCTTCAGGTAGTTAGTGTCCTTGACATTAATAAGATTCAACAGGATGCCACAGCAAAAGTAACAATGGGGAATCAGGAAAATAAGTATACAAAGAAACTCTGAAATAAATAATTCCTGTGGAAGAGTATGCAAAATATATTTTTTTCTTTAATAAAAGGCAACTCTTGGATAGGAAAAAAAATCAAGGTCATTTTTATCCTACAGAACAGAAATGAAAGCGAAATCTTTTCAGTATCAGATAACATCTAACAGACTTGGAGAAAAATCAAACAAAAGAGGGTGTTTATAGTTAGCTTAGGATCCTTCTTTCAGAGAAGACTAGGAGTAGATCATTTTCCATTAATGACCCTGTCATGAAAAGCAGATGTGGGGCTGGAGAGATGGCCTAGTGGTTAAGAGTGCCAGCTGCTCTTGAAAAGGACCCAGGTTCAATCCCCAGCACCCACATGGCGGCTGAGAACTGTCTTTAACTCCAGTTCCAGGGGTATCCGAAGCCCTCTTCTGCCCTCTGTGGCATTGCATGACACAGGTACACAGAAATGCATGCATACAGTACATCCATACACATAAAAAATAAAATTAAAAAAAAATGAAAAGCAGATGGACACTGTAGGACCAGTAAGATTCTTGTCCAGAGAATTTGTGTCCATGGTTTAGCACTGTCAGTTTTGCAGAATGACTGATCATGTTTAGTTCATTCAGATATAAACATTTATAAATAGAAATATTTAAAATTTCAGTCCCAGAAAAACAAACGATGAATGGTATCCCTCATCTGTGGATGCTAGTGCCAAATTTTATATATTTAATGACCATGTTCATCCAACATGCTCATTGATGGTGGAGAGACTGTCTGCTAATTAGTCATTAGTCTGCTAATTCTTCAAACTCCCATGCTGAGTTGAGTTCATGCTTATAGGAAGATAAAATACTGTGCTATCAATTTATTTTACCCCCATTTGTGCAGGAAAACACTTTTATTATAAAAGGGATCTTAAATAAGACAGAGGGGACAAAGCCTTTGTCTCTGACCTAAGTCAAGTCAGGCTACTAGCAAAACTCATGTTCTCTGTCCATGGATTCACAGGAATCCTGCTGTTTTAGGTTAGAGACAAATCCTTACCTTCTGTTAAACAATCAGACCCCTCATCTGTAATCCTCATTTGTCTTACCATCTATTACCATCTGAATAGAGATTCAGCAAGAATTCTGTTGATTGAATACTGCACAAATCACTCCACAGAGTTTATTGTAACTGACCACTTATTGATTTATATGAGTCCTTTACTATAAATTTTATATTATTTCAATTGAGCCCAATCATGATTGCTTAATAGATAAAAAATGAAAATGGACTCAAGACAGTGGTCTCTGCACCTATTGTAATAACCATGAATGAAGTTTGCTTATGTCTATGTGTCATCATCTTCCAGAGATTTCAGGTGAACCATGGTGTTACACAGTGTTCTCACAAAATGGATGGGGTGATTAAAGTACACACATTTGGTGTAATATTTTGTAATATTCAGTGCTGAAGCCTAATATAAATATTGAATTTAAATGTTGGTAACACATGTAAATGGGTATGTGATATAGAAAATAAAAGCCTAGAAATGGCAATATTGATTATTTTGCAATTCAGCAGCCATTTATTATTCTGTAATTTTGTTGAGTTAGGCACTTCAAGATAGAGAGAAATAAGTCGGAACCCTTGTTGGTAAAGGAAACTAATCTGTCTTAATTGGAAAAAGAGGTCAAATTATCATTATTGGCAGAAGATATGATAATTTCATTAAAATATACAAAAATTGCAGCAAAACTGCTAGAAATGTTCAATATTTTCAGGAAAGTAGAATGTTACAAAATCAATTTTCAAAAACCAATAGACTTTATTTATACCAAAACAAGCACTCAGATAAACAGTTCATGAAAAATGTAGCATTCACAATAACCTAAAACTAAAAATAATCTAGGAATAAACCTACCAAAGACATTAAATGTCTCTACAGCAAACATTTAAATATTTAAATAAAGAGCTAGACTGAGACAGCAGGAGGTGGACGGACCTACTGTGATGATAGGTAGGTAAAATCAACACTGTGAAAAGGACCATCATATCAAACACAATCTATCAGTTCAGAGACATACCATTCACAGTCCACAGGACAGTCTTCACAGAGCTGGAAAATGCCATCCTAAAATTCATATGCAACCACAAAATACCCTGGATGCCCAAAAAAACTGGGAAAAAAAAAAAAACACTGCTAGGGGTATCACCATGCCAGATCTCAAAATATATTACAGAGGCCAAGTGTGGTGGCATACGCCTTTAATCCTAGCACTTGGGAGGCAGAGGCAGGCAGATCCTTGTGAGTTCAAGGCCAGCCTGGTATACAGAGTGAGTTCCAGGACAGCTGGGGCTACAGGGAGACCCTGTTTCAAAACGACCAAAAAAAATTACAGAGCTATAATCATAAAAGCAGCATGATACTGGCACAAAAATCAAACATGTTGATCAGTGAAACACAATAGAAGAAGCAAACCTCAGTGCATGCAATTTCAGCTACTTGATACTTGACTAGCTTCCAAAAACACACATTAGAACAAAGACATCATCTTCAACAAATGATGCTGGCAGAACTGAATCTTCCTCCACATGTAGAAGAATGAAACTGGCCCTTTATTCATTTTTCACCATACTCAAAAGTCAACTCCAAACCAGAAACTAGAAAACTACTACTTGAAAACATATGGAGCAAACTAAAAGACATAGGTAGAGTAAATATCTTTGTAAATCATATATCATTTGCTCAGGTATTAAGATCAACAATCAACTGAAAAGCTACTCTGCAGCAAAATGAAACAACCCATGAAGTAAACAGGGAACTACTAATTGAGAGAAAATCTTCACTGGATTCACATCGAACAGAGCATTAATATTCAGATTACACAAAGAACTCAAAAAACAAAACAAGAAAATAAACACCCTAAGAAAAAGATGAGCTGATGACCTGAACACAGAATTCTCAAAGAAATAAATACAAATGGATAAGAAACTCTTTAAAAGTGTCCAACATCCTTAGTATTTTGAGAATCAAAGCTAAAAGCCACTTATTGCCCAATATCCTTGGCATTTAGAGAAACAAAGATAAAATCCCCTTCAAAGATTTCATCTTACCCCAGTATGTTGGGTAAGGCCAAAGAAATAAAAATAAAAAGACACTAAATGCTGGAAAGGATGTAGAGAACGGGAAATGTTTACTGACTGCTGGTGGTTATGCCAACTCATGTAATCACTATGGAAATCAATGTGGAAATGTCTTAAAAAACTAAAAATGAATCTACCATATGATCCGTGGCATATACCCAAAGAACTCATCCTACTATAGATATACCTGTACACCCATGCTTATTTCTGCTCCTTTCACAATAACAAAGAAATGGAAACCACATAAATCATCCATCTGATGAATGGATAAATCAAATATGGTACATTTACACAATACAGCTTTTTTAAACAACAAATAAAGATGAAATTATGAAATTTGCATTTATTCAGTGTTATAATAAGTGCATATAATAACTTGGTATTATACTAAGTGATGTAATGCAGACTCAGAAAAGCAAGTGATATATGCTCTCCTTCATTTGTGGATCTTATCACCAATCCCTTGCATGTGAGTATATATCCTCATGTAACAGCAGGAGCCAGAACAAAGAACAGGAAGCATGGAGGTAAAATGAAAGCAAGTGTCTGAGAGTGGGATGTAGCAGAAAATAGATGTTACCAAGGGGAAAATGGGGAAAATACATGCATTTGATTGGGAACGAAGGAGAGAAGAACATATAAGGAACCATGGGGGAAAAGGCTGGTGGATTAACTCCAGAGGGCTGGTAATAGAAGACAGGTATTTTGAAGGGGAAAAACTGGGACACTTCAACTAAAGAGAGAAGAGAAGAGTTATTAATAAAAAGAGAGAAGTTTAAAAAAAAAGTTTAGGTGGTATAAAAAGCCAGAGGGAAATTTATAAACTTAAACGCCCCATGAAAAATACACATACAGTGTCTGAGCATGAGCACATGTGTGTAACTTAAGGCTATGTAACAAGGAACACATTGTTAGGTAAGAGAAATCCCTCTTTGTGTTGTTGGTTGGGGTAGTCCTAATGACTTTCAAAATAAAAGGCTGTTACCACAGCACTTGATTACCTCCCAGAACTTGAATGTAAGACCCTGCAGGAGCCTTCTTTTGCTACAAGCAGGTACAACACAGTCCTGCTAAAAGAAGGGAAACAGTGGCCACCTGAATTCACTGCTGGGGAACTGACCCCTTGACATGGAGTTCATTTGGTTACTTATGTAACAGGACCTGAGAGATAGTATTTCCAAACCCAGTTCCTTAGACTGGGAAGCAGATTGCTTCCCATCTGGCCTTATCCACTCACTACCCAGAAACTGTTGGCCTCTGCGTAGGAATTTCAGGCTGACAGCTGATGGCCAATCTTCAACCCATACTCACTCACAATCCACTCCACAGGTCTGTGACCTGATTAACCTCCTTCCAACCCCAACATTAGTTTACCAGGCTGTTAATCTGATGGACCCCCATCCAGCCCCTAGCACAAAACACTAGAAATGCAGCACTGCTTCAGCCTGTACACACAAAATTAATGGATCTGGGGACTCTGACTTGATGGTAATGGAGAATCCACTTTATTGGTGGGAGCCCTTTTTATAAGTAGAATAATATTACATCTCAGGGCCAATCCCAGACCCCAGTCTCAAGACCCTGTATGGTGCTGCCCCACTAAGCCTTATGTGCCTGGGCCACAAGTTGCTCCCTCATGAGGTAGGGTCAGAGGAACCTCATGACTTCCCCATTATGCCCTGAGGGATGCTAGCTGAAAACTAGCCCCCAATTCAAATTGGATCTTCCCAGAAGACCCTATTGCTGAAGACAAAGAATACTTTGAAAACAGTAGTTGGAGCAATGGCAGTCTCCCTGAAGACTAGCTCTCATAGTTCTATAGGATTCTGTAACCTATGTAATCTGCTAAAGGAGAAGATAAACCCGTGGCTCAATCCTGTTCCAAAGACAAATTACCATAATGGCTGGCATAACACACTATCTCTACTGGTGCAGTAATGGCAACAATGACCTTACCTGACACCACAACCAAGGAAGCAAAAAGCCCAAAGCCAGGATTTGCTTCTTCTTTTATAGTTTTTGAGAAGGCAGTTCCCATACCCCTCACATATCCTAGCTATTGCTGTTGGTCTTGGTTACCCTCATTTATCTGGTGAGATAAGTGAATTGTAGCACAAAGCAGAATAATTAAAGATGATCTCAAAGATTTATAGATTTCATAGTGCTGGAAGATGCCATCCATACTATAGGAAAGAATATCAATTTTGTGTAGACATAACTTTTACAAGTTATAATAACAACTGTCTTGGAAAATTACACTGATTGTTATAATAATTATAGGAATGTTAGGGGAGTAACCAAATTACTTTCTGATTGGATTTGAGCTCCACTTCAAAAGATGGAACACATACTGGCACTCTTATTAGGACCAAGAATCTGTGGCTAGGCAGGTCTCAGGCTATAGGGGAGAAACTGCTTCCACTCTACTCTTAACTATATATAGTATTAAACCATCTTCTAATGATTTATTATGATCTTAATAGATTAAAACATGTCTCATATCTCACTAAAGACGTTTCTTCTTGCAACAGATGGAAGTTTGCACAGAGACCAACAACTGATTAACACTCAGAATAATACATTGCAGAGTTCAGTAAGTTGGCACCTATTATGCTTCCTATCCTTCCAAGATTCGGGGATGATGGTAGAAGAGGGGACAGAGGTTTGCAAGAACAAGGGATCATGGACAACTACAAAGAACCAGTGTTTTTCTTCTTTCAGTAACTATTCCTCAGACTACAGGGAAGTTGCAGCAATTGTGACAGCATTCACAAGATGTATACAAGCTCAAACTAGACAAATTCTAAGCATATATTAATAATTCCAAAGCTTCTTACTTTCTTGAAGATCAGACCTCCATTTTTGATAAATTAAATGTTCATATATTTACTAATACCTTGATGTGAAATGTGTATTTACATGATACATTGAGTATGTGTGATTACATTGAAAATAATTGTTAGAGAAATGCTACACAAAATTATGTATATAAATACAAGTCTATAAGTTTTGTCCAGTCTAGAGATAAATTTACATATTTGTCAATGATAAGAGGATTTATTGGTGTAAGTTTGTACCTATGATCTGATGGTCTGCACCTGTAGAAGCAAAATCATTTGTATGATTTTTTAATCATATATATATATGATTAAAAATCATATATATATATGAGAGAGAGAAGAGGCAGAAGAGAGGGTATTGTTTGAGAAATATCAACCTTAAATATGCATTCTTTTTTAAAATTTTTTTTATTAATTTTTATTTATTTCTGTATGTGTACAAATGTACTGTCTGCATGCAAGTCTGTGCACCCGTGTCGTGCAATGCCGCGGAGGTCAGAAGTGGGTGTCGGATTCCCCTGGAGCTGGAGTTCTCCTGGAATTGGAGTTTCAGACGGTTCTCGGCCGCCATGTGGGTGCTGGGGATCGAACCCGGGTCCTCTGCAAGAGCGGTCGGCGCTCTTACCCGCTAGGCCATCTCTCCAGCCCTAAATATGCATTCTTATACAAGAAAATGAAATCAGATTTTAAAATATCTGAAAAATAGCTAAGTCCTAGTGAGGAATCCTGATGATTTTTTTAAAAGAACTGATTCATTGTACCTGACAGTGTTGAAAACATTAGATGTTTTAGGTGAAATCTCTTCACTATACATCAAAATTTCTAGAAACATAATCCTTCAAGCAAAAGTAGTTAGATAACCTCTTTTCCAGAACAATAATATCATTTAAACAGAAATATAAAACATTTAACTCAAAGAAAGTTCTACAATGAAAATTGATGGGGTACCTGACAAAAGAAGACAGAAATATTTTTCAAGAACATTTGTAATTAACTGATCTCTATTTTTTTCTTTCATGTAGTTCAGACATACAGTCAAAGCACACTTTTCTAGCTTTCTAAGCTGACAAGAAAAAATTTTCCCATGTCATTTTGCTGTCATCTTAACTACATTTCTTTATTGTCCATCTCAGCTCTGAAGAATTCCTGTCACAAAGTGAGTGCACTTGTAAGGTCAAATAACTACATGACAGAAAATTAGAATGACTGATTCATAAAATGATTGAAGCTTGTATCCTCACACAATCTGGTGATCATGGCGGTTGACCACATCATTTTAAAGGGAAAGAGGGCAGGGAGCACATTAGTTCTGAAGCTTTATCCATGACAGACATTAAACTAGTGGCCTGATTAGAATCTGTGTCTTCTGTATAGTGTTCCTCTTCCTGCAGCACACTGTCTATCACTTACAAGCCAGACATAACTCAGTTTCAAATACAGGATATACTTCTTTATATTTGTGTATGCATGTGGAGAATTATGTGCATATTTTATACATATGTGTATCTGCATTCTTACTACCCCTCCCAAAATCCCACCACAGACCACAGAGTAAAAGGACAATAGTTGGATTGTTAAATAATTTAAGAAATAAAATTATCTAAACAAAATTTAGTCGGCATGTGACACAGGGATGATTACTTTGTGACACTAAATGTTTGATATCTTATTTCCTTAACAGAAGATTTGAAATGGATAACTTATTCTGGTATTCAGCAATGCCTTTGTAATCTAGCTCTTTATGACCTCTAAATAGTTTACACAAAGTTCTATAGTTTCAAAATCATTCTCCTGGATTACTTAATAAATGTGATAATTGACCTTAATGACAATAATTATGAAGGATACCCCACTAGAAGACATAATTTCAAAGGAAGTGAAGTAGTAATGGGGATTTTCTTCTCAAAGGGCATTAAGGTTATGAGAAATTATCATTAAAATGGGATGAAAACAACTGGGTCCTTACCGGCATTCATGCAGACAACAACCCTCCCAGGGAAAGAGGGTGAGTCAGTTTCACAAATAGGATACAGATCTACTCAGACATGATGCTATTGCTGTTAATCCATTATGTCTTCTAGTGTCGTTCCTTCGAGAACACCTGACATTTGAAATCCAATTTTCATAATATGGATATTAAAATGCTTTCATCTTCTGTACACACTGTCATTCAACCTCTTTTACCATTGGAAAACACTTGCTTAGTACTGTATTTTCAAAGTTACACAGATATTCTCTCAAGTACAGAAGCCTTAGAGAAAGATATTCTTATCATTCACAACATATTTTTCAGGTGACATTTTTCACTATGGGACAAATCCATCTCATCTTCTGTGCTGAAAGTAATACTGTAAAGTTTCAAATGATGAAATATTGACTCTATTGTATCCTTAGAAAAGGAAGCAAGTCCCCTTTTAAACAACTTGCATAACTTTAATTATTATGTAGATTTTGAATTACTCTTAGGACTTCCAAAGCCAGTCTTTGGCTAATCATATGGTGCAGTTGGTAAAGTGCTTGCATGACAACCTGACTTTGGATTCTCAGCACCAGTGTTCTTTACATGTTCTTTACATGAACCTGTGAGAAGTCAGGAGGATCCCCAGCCTTGCTGACCAGGCAGTCTATATTAATCAAGGAGCCCCAAGTTCTGTGAGAGATCATGTCTCAAAAATTAAGGTTTAGAAGCGACTTCTCCCACACCCATACACATGTGAACTTGTTCATATACACATCTCACACACACACACACACACACACACACACATACACACACACACACACACACACACACATACACACACACAATACCACACACGTAATCAATCTGTTTGACCTTAATTAGTATACATTACTCTGAAAAAGCATCATGCTATATACACATAGACCCCATAATAGCATCAAGTTTATGTGACCTTTGAGTCTCCAGATATTTCATGAAATATTTTACTCCTATGGGATAACTTCACCTTTCTTTCGAATAGACTGGACCTGACCACCAGATATCAAACATCAGATGCTTCCTGAGATGGTGCTACAGAAGGGGAGGTGAAGCTTCAAATCCAGCAGCGTCATACATACAGCTCACCTAGGGGGAGGGACTATGTACTCATGAGTGGGCAGCTCTCTCTAATCCTCCTGGCACCATGTTCTGTGGAACTGCTGGGTGTCATGGCCTGAGATAAAGAAGAGGGAGCACCAAAGGGACCCTATAGGTGAAATTTCACCACATTTGCTCTGTAGATAAAACCCATTAAACTTGCTAGTCTCCCGTTAAACAGAAGTTTCTAGAGACTCTGTTCCTTGGTCTGTCTCTAGGCCAGAAGCTGAGTGAGGGAGGAGGCAGGGTACAATAAGGGCCTCTGAAAGGCATTTTTTGAGCAAGCCTGCACTGCTCTCCTGGTAAGGAAAGTTTTGCTAGGACAAAGTAACATTTTCTTTGTGTGTGTGTGTGCTTTATGGATATTTTCTGTATTTCAGACATCATTTTTCAATTCAGTTTAGGCATATTCCCTTTTCCCTTCCCCCCAACCCACCCCAGCCCAGATCATGCATTCTGCCATAATTGTCCTGCATCTCTCAGTCTGTTTTTTTAATGCTTAAGAATTCACATTATCCTCCATTAATTTTATGTTACTCAAAATAGAGATACACACTCTCCACCTGTGATGGTTAATCCTGGGTGTCAACTTGACTGGACTAAGGAACAAATAAGAGAAAAAGGATCTTCGAATTGGACTACCTCAACCCAGATGGCCCACCCCAAATGTGGGCGTTACCTTCCACCAGCAGGCAGTATAAAAGGCCACGGCAGGGCTGGAGAGATGGCCTAGCGGTTAAGAGCGCCGACCGCTCTTGCAGAGGACCCGGGTTCGATCCCCAGCACCCACATGGTGGCCGAGAACCGTCTGAAGCTCCAATTCCAGGAGAACTCCAGTTCCAGGGGAATCTGACGCCCACTTCTGACCTCCGAGGCATTGCACGACACGGGTACACAGACTTGCATGCAGACAATACATTCGTACATATAACAGAAATAATATAAAAATTAATAAAAAAAAATTAAAAAAAAATTATCAAAAAAAAAAAAAAAAAAAAACAACAGGCACGGCAGAGGGAGCTGGACCCTTTATTCCTGCAGCTTGCCTCTCTCCTCTGGTGAATTTGTCTTGCTGCTGTGATCAACCCTTCGGATCCCAGTGTGTACTGATACTGGCAGATTTCCTGGAATCCATCGGGCCTTCAGCACCAGACTGGGACAACTGAGACATCCAGCCTTATGGACTGAGGAGTTCCCTGGATTCTCAGCTTCTTCAGTGCAGCACGGCTACTGTTGGACTCCTTGAACTCTGCCATGTGAGCAAATCAATAAATTGTATATAATTATATATTCGTCCTGTTGCTTCTGTTTCTTTAGAGAACATTGACTAATACACCACCCATATACAGTAATTACAGAGTCTGATATTAAGTGGTGTGTGGATTCTAGAGCCCCTTGAGATATTTACATTATAACAACATAGTTGCTTTCAGATAAAGAAATATAACAATAATGTTGTTCAGCTTCTCTTTCATCTGGGGGATTTGGTGTTAGCATCCACAAATGAGGGAAACCATTTGCCTTTTGTTTTTCTGGGACTCTGTTACTTCACTTAGCATAATGTCTTTGAGCTCCATCTATTTACTTGCAAAGTTCATAATGTCTTCTTTTTTTATTGCTGAATAGTACTCCATTATGCAGATGTAACACATTTTTGGCATACACTCATCTGTCGAGGGATATTTGGGTTGGTTTGAGCTCTTCACTATTGTGAAGAGAGCTGCAATAAACATGGATGTGCATGTATCTTTGTGGTAGGATAAGTGTTTTGTGTATATACCCAGGAGTAGTATGACTGGGTCCCATGTTAGGCTCATTTTGAGACTTTAAAGTGTTCTCTACACTGCTTTCCATAGTGGTTGTACAAGTTTACATTCCCACCAGCAGGGGAGAGTTTTCCCCTTTCCCCACAACCTCTCCAGCATCTGGCGTCTTTTGTTTGCTTGAACTTAGCTAGTCATATTGGAGTGAGATGATATCCAAGAGTGGTTTTATTTTGCATTTCCTCATTTATTAATGATGTTGAGCACTTTTTTTTTTTTTTGTGGTTCTCAGCCTCAGCCTTTAACGGCTGCACTATCCCTCCAGCCCAATGTTGAACACTTTTTAAGATGTTTGTCAGCCATGTTTCCTTCCTCACTGGTGAAGTCTCCCTTCAGCTCTTTTCTCCATCTTTTGAGTAGGTCATTTGTTTTCTTACTTCTTTGTTTTTTGAGTAGTTTATAAATTCTTGAGAATAATGCTCTGTCAGATGTATCACTGGTAAAGCTTTCCTTCCATTCTGTGGGTTTTCTTTCCACTTCCTTGATTGCGTCTTCTGCTGTACAGAAGCTTTTGAATTTGATGAGGTTCCCATTTGTCAACTATTGACCTTATTTCCTGTGCAGCTGCCTTCTAATTTAGAAACTCTTTTCCTAGGCCTATGTCTTCCAGGTTGTTGCCAACTTTTTATTCTATCATCTTCAGGGTTTCAGGCTTCATGTTGAGATCTTCTATCCACTTGGAGTTTATTTTTGTGCAGGGTGAGAGGTAGGGGTTTAGTTTTGTTCTTCTAAAAATGGTGATCCAATTTTGCCAGCAACATTGGAGATGCAATCTGTATTAGTCACTTTTCTGTTGCTGTGATAATACCACCATGGCCAAGGGAACTTATAAAAGAAGAGTTTATTTGAGCTTACTATTGAAGATTCCAAGGAATAAGAGTCCATTGTGGTGGGAGGCATGGTGGCAAGGGCTGGAGCATCAAACAGAGGTTCACATCTTGCAATGAGCACAGGAATTAGAGAGAGAGAGACTGGAGACCACAAGGCTTGTTAAACTCACTAAGTCCGCCCCCAATGAGGTACTTCCTCTAGCATGGCCACACCTTCCAAGACCTTCCAGAACAGTGCCACCAACTGAGGAAAAAATATATGAATACTTAAAGCCTATGGGGGATATTCTCATCCAAACCACCACATTCCACTCCCTAGCCTCCATAGGCTTATGACCATATAAAATGCAAAGTGCATTTAGTCCAACCTTAAAAGTCCCCATAGTCTTTACCAGTCTCAATTCTATTCAAAAGTCTATAGTCCAAAATCTCTTCTGAGATACAGGCCAATCTCTTAACTGTAAGCTCTTGTAAAATCAAAAAACAATTTACATACTCCCAACATACAGTGGAACCAAATTCACATTCCCAGTCCAAAAGGGAGGAATAGAGGCATAGTGAGGAAATACTAGACCAAAACAAGACCAAGACCGAAAACCAGCAGGGCAAACACCAAGTCCAGTAGCTCCATGTGCAACTTCTGGGACTTGACTTCCAAAGGGCTTAGATGGCTCAGCTCTTCCAGCTTTGCTTGCAACATACATCTCTTCCTTAGGCTGTTACCACTCCCTGTATGCAGCTCTCCTTGGAAAATATCTCACAACTCTGGCAACTTGAATGTCTTCTTGGGGTCCACACTGCCAACCAGGATTCATGTTCACAGCTTCACACAATGTCCTATGAGGGCTTTCTTTATTCAGGGACACCCCTGCTGCAGTCTGCCTGGCCTCTGTGGCTTTCTGGAATCGTGGAGGAAGATCTGATGACTCATTCACTCTTGAAAACTTCATGCCTCTAAAGCCAGCACCACATGAATGAAAATGCTGAGTCTGGCTGCAAGTTTGGGATGGACCCTGTCCTATTTCAACCACATTTGCAACTTTTCTCTGCCCTGGACCTGTTGGAGCAGAAAACCCTTTCAATATTTTTCTTTCAAAAGTTGGAGGATTAGTTGGGTGTGGTGTTGCCCCAAAAGAACAGTTTCTCTTGTTTACTTGAGGCCTCTCCTTAATCAATTTAATCTCACTTTTTCCATTGTTTACTTGTAAATAGCTAGGCCCCTCCCTAATCACTTTAATCTCCTTATCAGAGGGAGCCTCTCCTTCACATGCCTTGGCCCCACCTTTAATCTTTCTAGTGCACTTTTCAGATCCAAACTGTACATTCTGCTTTTCTTTCTGCCCCATCTGCTCTTTTTCACTGTAGATCTGCACAATATTCACCATTATAGCCACATAACAATTTCTACATTAGGCTGTCTTGAAATATCTGCTGCCAAAGACATTAGTCCATTGTTTTTCAACTTAGCATCAGGCAAGCATTTGGGCTGTGGAAAAACTGCTGCCAGGCTCTCTATCAAAATATCCCAGTTGCTGCCTAAGTCTTTATTTTCCTCTGGAACTATGTTTTTTGCAGCAATGTCTTCTTCCAGGCTTCTACTAAAATGGCCCCTTAAGCTCTGCTTACAGTAGTCAACAGCTTTTCTAGCCCAAATTTCCAAAGTCTTACACACTTTTTCAAACATCCACATGGTCAGGTTCTTCACAGCCAACAGCCACTCTCTGGTTCCAAAATACTGTAGTAGTCACTTTTCTGTTGCTGTGATAAAACCACCATGACCAAGGGAACTTATAAAAGAAAGAGTTTATTTGAGTTTATGATTGAAGGTTCCAGGGAATAAGAATCCATTGTGGTGGGCGGCATGGTGGCCAGGGCTGGAGCATCAAGCCAAGGTTCACATCTCCCACATTTCCTGTTTGTTCCACTCGTGCGTTTTTTTTTTTTTTTTTTTTTTTTTTTTTTTTTTTTTGCATATCTTCTACTGAGCATTCTAGTTGGTCCATGTTATCCTGCAGGTCTGATATTCTTTTTTCTACTTCTTCCATTCTGCTTCTGAGGCTTTTTCCCAACTTTTCTTGTTGATTGGATGAATGTTCAATTTCCTTTTTCATTTCATACTGTGATTTCTTTAGTATTTCCACTTCCTTCTGGAGCCTTTCATTCTCATCTTGTAGCTCCATGGTTCATGGTTCATTTTCTTTTTTCATTGCAGTCTGGGATCTTTTCAGCATTTCCACTTCATTCCAGAGGTTGTCATTTTCTCACTTTAGTTCTTTCCAACTTTCTTCATTATCTCCCTCTAGGTCTTTCTTGAGTTTTTCAATCTGTCCGATTAGTTTTTTCCAACATTTGTCATTATCACCCTCTTGGTACTTCTTGAGTTTTTCATTCTCTTCCCTTAGTTCTCCAATTTCTTTGAATATGTCCACAATTATTCTTGTAAAGTCCATGTCTTGGTTTCCTTCCAGGGGTATTTCATTTTATGACTCTTCTGTAGGGTTGTTAGAGTTCGGTATGGATTTATTATGAGCTAGCACTGGTACCCTGTTGGTCAACTTACAACATTGTGCTGGGCACAGGCTGGTGTTGTGCTGTGTGCACGTCTAACAGCGCCCTAAGTTTGGAAGTTCCTGGGCATTACCAAGCCTACACCGGGCACAAGGGTACCCAAAGCACCCAGGCAGGCAGGGCTCACCTGGTCTTTTGCAGGCTGTTGTTCTGCAGGATGCAGGTAAATTCTGCTCATGCCAGGAGCTGAGCACATGCTGTTTTCTAGCAGGATAGATGGAGCCAGAGAAGAGTTTGGGATGAGAAATTGTGTTACCTTTGTTATAGGGGAAGAAATCCATAACTGGAGGGAAATTGGATGAGAATGCAGAGGAAACTGTGGTATGGTGGTTTGTTTGCATAACACTGGCAGGTGTAACAGCAGTGCTATGGATTGTACAGTGAGGTTTAAGATGGGGAACTAAAAAGAAGCCACCTAGGCAGATAAAGTTGATGAGAGAAATCCCTTGTGGCAATCCACTTCTAAGTGGTATAGAGTGGCATGCTTAATTGAATAGTGGGATCTGCCACTTGAATAGTGAGATCTTTTGAAAATAGCAGAAGGTCTAGAGTTAACTTTTCAAACCCTGGGAGTGGTGAACCAAGGGTAAGAATTGCAACAATCCATGGCTGAGATAGCCTGAAACTTCCTTTCTGTTATTAAAGATTTAGACCATGTAGAAGAGGCAATCTAAAGAAAGATTAAAATTTTAAGGGAAAATTAGAGAATGTTAAGAAAAAGACCCCCCCCCCTGCCTCATTACTGGTCTCTGACCTTGCCAGTAAACTGCATAAAAGATAAAAGTGGGGGCTGGAGAGATGGCCTAGCAGTTAAGAGCACCGACCACTCTTACAGAGGACCCGGGTTTGATCCCCAGCACCCATATGGCGGCCGAGAACCGTCTGAAACTCCAATTCCAGGAGAACTCCAGTTGCAGGGGAATCTGACAGCCTCTTATGACCTCCATGGCATTGTACGACATGGGTGCACAAACTTGCATGCAAACAGTACAATCAAACACCTACAGAAATAAATAAAAAATTTTTAAAAAATTAAAGAAAAAGATAAAAGTGTTAGCCTGATAGGGGACCCAAGGGAGAAGACTATCTAATGATGAGTAAGAGAGTAAACCCAGGAAAACACAAGATGCCTCTCGGGTTCAAACTTTAATACAAAAAATGGAAAAATCCATGTTTCATCATGATGACGGTGGTCTTAGCAATGGCCCAGTGTGTGAGACTACGGCAATCAGTGAATACAAAACACTGGAGTTGTTGGAATTGGGGAAGACTTT
The DNA here is from genome assembly GCA_009823505.1 of Rhizomys pruinosus. Classification (NCBI taxonomy): domain Eukaryota; kingdom Metazoa; phylum Chordata; class Mammalia; order Rodentia; family Spalacidae; genus Rhizomys; species Rhizomys pruinosus. The sequence continues at coordinate 322,682 of VZQC01006580.1, forward strand.
CACACAAGAAATAATGGTATACCTAATCGCCTGGCTTGTGAGACTGTGGGACATGGTGGCAGATGGAATTATTTATTTTAAGTCCTGCAGAAACAGAAAAGCTGAACGATGTAGCCACATATCCCTCCTTGAGAAATAAGCTGCATTACATGAGGCACCACAGGGTAAATCAGTCTCTGATGGACTGGCTTGTATGGAATTAGAGATATGGGTCATCTCCATTGGAGGTTCCCCAGAAAGCCAAGGGTTAGAGGATGGTAAGAGATGGGCAAGTCCTACTGAAAGAGGTACATATGAGGAGAACAATATAGAGTGCACTGGATCACATAGGATTATGATTACCAGAGATTTAAAGAAAAACTTGACTGAACACCATCCCTGAGATTAGTATGGAGTGTTAATGGTTGTACTGAGCCCCTGGATGGCACAGAATCTTTATAAAGTAGGAGAGACTTTACCACCTAAATGTCTTAGAACAGCATGTAAAGTATGTTTGAAAAACTGTAAAATAACCTAAAGACAATACAAAAAGGGCAAAACAGAAAAAAGAAATCTGCTTGGATTACTTGAAGGCAAATGTGTCAAGATTTGTGTCAAGCTCAAATTCCTAAAGACAAATTTAATAAAAAGCCAAATTCTGTGCTAAAGAGCTTATGGAATGGTTTAAAACCTAAGGAACAGTTCACATACTGAGGATGGAAATGGTCCTGGGGGTGGAAAAGGCCCACCCACACCCCAGATTAATCAGCATACCTTTCTCTACTGAGAAAAGTTATGCTAGTTATAGAGGCAGGCTTCCTCCAGCAACCAGATTATGTCAATAAAAATTCCATAGGGGTGACTATAGCCAGGAGTCAGGCCCAGGGCCTGCCTGATGCAAGGAACCAGCAAGTACAAGAGGGGTGAAAGATCTGATCCTCCTTGGTCCTGTGCAGGGATAGGCAGCTTTATCCAGGCCTAATGATTCTATTAAAGCTAAAGAATTGCAGGAAGTCTGTATGTAAAAAAGCACAGGATACAAAATGGATTGAAGATGATGACTACAGATTCTGAAGAGCTAACTTAATTCCTCTTATCCATGCTATTGTACCTAATAAGCACATTTTAAACCTCTGAAGAAGGAAATTGAAGAAGACATCAGGAGATGGACAAACCTCCCATGCTCATGGATTGGGAAAATAAACATAGTAAAAATGTCCATTCTACCTAAACTTGTATACAGATTTAAAGCAATCCCAATCAAAATCCCCAAGAGCTTCTTCACATGTTTGGAAAAAAGAATCCTCAATTTCATTTGGAAAAACAAAAGACCCCGAATAGCCAAAGCAACTCTGGGCGAAAAGAGCAATACAGGGGGGATCGCTATACCAGACATCAAACTATACTACAGGGCTATAGTCATAAAAACAGCTTGGTACTGGCACAAAAACAGACCAGTTGACCAATGGAACAAAATTGAAGATCCAAACCTGAGCACATACAATTTCAGCCATCTCATATTTGATAAGGAGGCCAAGAAGACACATTGGAGGAAAGACAGCATCTTCAACAAGTGGTGTTGGCAAAACTGGATCACCACCTGTAGAAGAATGAAATTAAACCCCTACCTCTCACCCTGTACAAAAGTCAATTCCAAATGGATCAAAGACCTCAACGTGAAATCCAAAACTCTGGAGGTGATAGAAGAGAAACTTGGCAGCAGACTACAAGACGTAGGTGTAGGAAAAGACTTCTTAAATCAGACAGCAGCTGCACAAGAAATAAGGTCGTCAATTGACAAATGGGACCTCATTAAACTCAAAAGCTTCTGTACATCAAAGGAAACAATAAAGGAAGTGAAGAGAAAACCCACAGAATGGGAGGAAACCTTCACAGCAGATACATCTGACAAAGCATTAATCTCCAGAGTATACAAGCTACTCAAAAAACAAAGAAGAAAGAAAACAAATGAATCACTCAGAAGATGGAGCAAAGATCTGAACAGAGACTTCACAGAGGAGGAATTAGAGATGGCTGAGAAACACCTTAAGAAGTGTTCAACATCACTAATAATTAAGGAAATGCAAATTAAAACCACCTTAAGATACCACCTTACTCCAGTAAGACTGGCTAGGATCAAGAAAACAAATGATGCCAAGTGCTGGAGAGGGTGTGGGGAAAGGGGAACACTCATCCATTGCTGGTGGGAATGTAAACTTGTGCAGCCACTATGGAAAACAGTGTGGAGAACCCTTAGAAGACTCAAAATGATCCTGCCATTTGACCCAGTCATACCACTCCTGGGTATATACCCACAAGACTCATCTTACTGCAGAGATACATGCACAGCTATATTTATTGCCGCTCTGTTCACAATAGCAAAAAACTGGAATCAACCCAAATGCCCCTCAACTGACGAGTGGATAGAGAAAATGTGGTACATGTACACAATGGAATTCTATGCAGCAGTAAAGAAAGACAACATCATGAACTTTGCAGGTAAATGGATGGAGCTTGAAGACATCATGTTAAGTGAAGTAACACAGTCCCAGAAAAACAAACGACAAATGGTATCTCTCATATGTGGACGCTAGTACCAATAACCCAGTTATAAATATTTCTTGTGGAGAGGGATGCATATTAAAAGAACAACAACAGAAAGATTGCATCAGAAGGCTGACTGAAATGGTGACTCGGGAGGGGTGGGAGGGGTGGGAGAGGGACACGGGTGTATATTCGATTGGTGCATGTTTAATTGACGTGAGTTCAACAAGTATCCAGTTTTGCCCAGACTCTGTCTACAGGATACATGGTGTTTTAGGACTTAGTAAAAGTAAATATGTGCATATTGGACAACATTGGTTTGAAGGCTGATAAAAACGGTAATGCATCTGAGTTAATTGGTGATATAAATTGCTCTTGTCCACATTAGCTTTAACTAAAATCTGTATAACAATTACTTTGGGATTGGTATAAACAAATGTTCTCTATAATTTTGCTGTCATATAGTATCACCTGGTAGCAATCTCTTTCACCTATAGGATGATTTAACTCAAAAATAAACTTTGTTTCCCAAGTTAATCACATACAGTAACCCAAAACAGCATGGGTGAACTTGATGAAATCTGTGCCTTGATTCCACCCTATAGGTATGTATAAAACAACTGCTTTTTTGAGACTCATGGGTCAAAAATAAAAACCTTAAATAAAAAAGGGGGATATAGATAGATATGAAAACTTTTTGTCAAAAAACCTTGCAACCCAAATCTTAAAACTAACTATGGGAAAGGATTTGTATGTTCCAACAGGCCAGAGTATCACCAACTTAATGGCTGAGAAAGAAAATGCAGCTTTGCAGTGAGTAGGATGTACCAGAAAGTGCCAGCAGAAGGATTGACTCCTCTGGGCATTGAAGGGAAGAAATGCCTCAGATTGCTGCAGACATCAGGCCCCTCTGTGGATCCTACTAGTAACAACTATTTTTAATGATTCCTAACGAAGCTTACCTTCTAGGTGCCGCAAAGGTTTTAATACAAGAGACTTTCTTAACTCCCCCCCATAGAATAAGGAGAAATATGATGATGATGAGGTCGTTCTCCAGCTGTAGATTGGAGCCAGCTGTTATAGAGGTATTCTCTTGTAAAATCAGTAAAACTGCCTTCTTTAATTGACTAATGGACATAGAAACTGTGAAAAGGATTATTCTCTATTCAGAACCAAATATAATGCTAAAGTCTCCTTAAGCTATGCACTTAAACAAAATATATTAATACAGGAGCTCTGACATCAACAATGGATTATTCTACCAAGGAGATGTTGGCCAGGGGATCCAAGCCCCCACAAATGGTAAAGGCTCCTTGCCTCCAAACTGGGATATCTGCAGGAAGAGAGGCGATAAGGCCCTGCTGTTGAAGACCTGATATAAACATGGGAAAGATGTATGGAGACCGCACTTGCAAGTATACAGATGGTCTCTGGGATGCCAGAGAGTGTTACCAAAGACCACTAAACCAATAAAGCAAATATAGGTCTCCTTGAGTCAAGCAAGACTCCTCCGTCAGCACCAGCTACACCTCATCTGCCTGGAAATACTGTGCAGCAGTGGCAGCCATATGTCTGTATATCCCAAATCTAATTGGCTATTAGCTCTCTCCTTGGAGGAATAACCCACGGCTGATGCCACAAGCTTACATCCTCTAATGGTTAGGAGATGTTATAAACCACACGAAGACCCTGTCATACTTAACAGAAGAAAATGTAATTCATGGATTAACATACCATCCAAACATCTGTGTCTATACCAAAGTAACCTACCATAACAATTAGTACTGTTTAAATACCTATATATCTAATTGTGTGTGCTTCATTAGTAGGATCGAAAGGCTATATATTATACTGTTTAAATACCTATATATCTAATTGCATGTGCTTCATTAGTAGGATCGAAAGGTTATGCCTGGACAAGCTGGCAGCCCATGAAAGAAAACAGCCAGAACTGACTAGAGACCAAGACATCAGCTCCAGAGAAAGTAGAGTGTTTTGCTTCTCATCCACCTGTGCCCCTTTTCTAAGCCTAGGGAACAATCTGCGGAAGAGGGGGCGTGGTAGAATGTAAGGGCTGCGATTGGGGTTAATGGTGAAACTACAACAATATAGACTGGACACTCATTTGATCAACTTGATTGAACATACAAGCCCCCCCTGCTGGATGGTGGGACCCATGAGCTGTGTGGGTTTGGGCACAACTGCTTGCAAATTGGTTTTACATGAAGGATGCTTGTACTCACAAATTATCACTTATTGTTTAAAACAGATGAAAAAACAAAACAAAAAAGCAGAGAAAGATGCAGAAAACTTACGGCAGAATGCATGATCTGGGATGGGTAGGAGTGGGGTGGGGGGAAGGGAAGGGGATATATGCCTGAACTGAATTGGAAAATGTTGTATGAAATATACAAAGCTTCAATAAAAAAATAAATAAATAAAAATAAGCACATTTTGAGACAATTGGCACAAGTAGATAAAATATCCCCATGCAGTGTTAGACCTCATTTTAGTTTGATTTAATGTATAAGGTTAATATATGAGTGATTTACAGATATGAGGTCCATTGGAGACATGTCAAGTACACCTGAAGAAACAAAGATAAAAAGTAAATTCACAAAGCAGTATAAGGGCCAGATAAAATTGTGGAATCCTTGGGAAATTTATGGTTAGATAAGACAACCAATACTCACCCAAATAATTGAGGAATGTCTGAAATGGCTTGGGCCTGTAGGTGTGTGACAAAACTTAAACAGATGTCCTAGAAAAATAAAAATAGACACCACCCCCAAAACTGTATAACTGTTAGATAAAGACTTTAGTACCAGGGGTGGGTTGACTCCCCCGGCAGGAGTGGGGGGGGGGCTGTTGCACAGGGAGACTCTACAGGCACCCCAAACAAAAGCTTTTGTCTCCAATGTTGATTGCACAGATAAAGTGCATATTAAGGTCTTGTTGCTGAAGACATGGCATGAGGTGAGCCTGAAAAAGAGAGAGCCTGCTAGGCCCCAACTAAGAACTCCTGGCTATTGGATGGCTGGCTTTCATAGTGCAGGAGACTGCTATGAAGATCTCTAGGGAGAAATGGTCCCCAAGGTTCTAATATAGTCAAATGCCAAGTAAGGTGTTGCTTCTCATGCAATATTGGCAGTCTGGTATATGTACAACCAATAGAATTCTAATTGGATTTATGGCATGCTCCCTGGAGAGGAACATCTCATACTATAAGCCAGGTTGACCCCTCATGGCAGGAGGCATTATAGGCCCCAATAGAAAAGCCATTGCAATTATTTGATTAAAGAGCTGTGATGCCCCTGCTAAGACAAGGATTTGTGTTTGTGAATGATTGTTTAGATATTTGTGCTTCTTTCTATTTGTGTTTTATTAGTAGAAAACATGCCCCTGAAATGAGCCAGCAGTATATTGGGAACAGAACACGGACAGACCCAAGAGCTTAATGTCACACTTTAGGGAAATAATATATCTCCCTATCTCTCTATCACCACCCCACCCTGAAGGCCCAGGAATTCTTGCTTCTTAGGGCTGGAAAGATCATAGGGGCTCAAAGAAAGCGGGTAGAGTTTGGGACAAAGTGGACATTTTTAATGGACTGGAACTGACCATTAGATATCATATGTCTCCTGAGATGGTACTATTGAAGGAGAGGCAGAGTTAAGGAGCCAGCAATGCCTCCCAACCAGCCAGCTCACCTGCACTGAGGGACTATGGACTTGTTAACTAAGAGTGGAAGTAGGCAACTGTCTCTCATTCTGCCTGCACCATGTTGTGTGGAACTGATGGGAGTAGCAGCCCAGGATAAATAAGAGCAAGCTCCCAGAGACTGGGTCAGTGAAGACTTTCCTCCATTTGCTCTGCATGGAAAAGCTCGTTAAACTCACTTGATTCCCCTACTGAAGTTTTTAGAGACTCTGTTTCTAGGTCAGTCTCCAGGGTCTGCAAGGTGGGGGAGGAGATAGGGTGCCAAGATGACTGCCAAACTGTGCTTTTAAGTAAGCACATGCTGCTCTCCCAGGAAGGAAAATTTCCTGCAACAACTCCTTTTAGGTAATCCTTACTTTCTTTATTTCTAGAGTACAGATACAATCAAAATTTGATTTAGTTCTATTATCTCGCATTTACGACCAAATTTTTTTTAACAACAAACAAAGAAAATATTGTCTGCAACCGAGCAATTTAAATTAATTTGCCCTATTATCAATTAGAATGCCACTCTTAGGGAAATGAGATTTTTCATATATAAATAGCTATGCACGTATCGTGACGTACTCAAGACAATGATAGAGGGGGGCTAGTACATATGTTTTGTCTGAATAGAAGTTGTATGTATGTAAAATTTATAGCATGCTTTCTTTCACCTTTGGAATATCAGCTTATCTTTTGATTTGCCTTCTGTTAACTTACAGTACTTGTAACAAGCAGAGTAAATTTGATTTATATGCATGGTAACAAGCAAGAAATATATTGACAATTGTCTTATTTTTTGTAACATCATTTAGTCAGAATCCATGAATATTAATTTAAACACTACTAGTAATTTTCCATGTGATTTTTAGGAATTATCTCAATTTTTAATTAGCAGAATGGAAATACAAACACAAGCATTTTATAATGCTTTCATTACACTATAGATTCTAAAATATGATTTACAAAAATGATTTCAGTAGCAGCAAAAAAAAAATCTTAAAACACATGAAATCTATATGGCTTTCTTAACTCAAAAACCGTTTTTGCATATGTGAATGCCGCAGAATGATGTCTCTCAAGAGAATGAAAAAGGCAAAGAGCTTGAAAATCCTCTCATCCTTCCTAGGTAAACTCTCTAGAGAAGGGGTCTGGGCAGATGGGAAGATTTTAGTCTGTATGCTCTATCTGCTCTGTTGATAAAAAGAAGGCTTTGATCTCTGAGACTGTCAATCCAGCTCCTTGCTTATAGTAAACAGCCGAAGCTGTAGTAAAGCAGTTATTAAAATTTTGTCCTGATTTGCTATGCTCCCAGTTCTCAAACTCCAAGCATAAAGCCCACTGATTATTCAGATTATGTTTAAGACTGTTTTGTATACATTTTTTAAAGTATACTGCTATAAATAGCCAATCTTTATAACATTTTTGAATTTTCCCTTTCAAATTCTAATCATGTTGGATGAGTAAAGGTAGATCTGGCAAAAACTCTTTGTGTAACATTTCTATTGATACAAGCACTAATTTCTAAATGTGAGTTACATCCAGGCACTTAAGATTTATGGATGACTGTAAAATATTACATTTGAGCTTAAAACCATTGCCTGTCAATCATTTCAAGTACACATTAATCTGTATAATTCCAATATGTTAAACTATCTGTTGAAGCAGTCTTTTGCAAAGCACTTTCTTTCTCTTTGAAATTTAAGTATTTTTATATTAAATTTGAAATGACCATGCACAAAAGGTTTTCCCCCAAAATTAACAACAGTATATAATAAAAGGAAACCTTAACTCAAGATGATTATTCACTTGATGGTCTTGTTAGGTATAATCATGTGGAAGAAATATTTATCACTGCTTTTTCATTTTAGACAGAGTTGAAAATTTTATTTCTTATTGTAACTTTCATATTGTTTTGGGGATGTTATTGAATTCATTCCCTTGAGTTATATATAGATACCAGCATTGGGCAGGAAATAATGGGCTGTTGTTTCATATAAGGAGAGGCCACAAGAAATTAGTGTTCAGTTATCCAGATTCATCCTTGAACCTCTAGCAACAGATTTATGAATACCTGGATGCAGCAACATTGTAGTGAGAGATGCAAGGGGCTACAAGTCTTTCCCCTGAAGTCCAAGGCAAGTTTGAACCCTGGCCTTGACCCTATACATTACCCAGATTTTCAGTCCCCTTTATTGAATTCAGATCATAGAAATTATCTAAAATGAGTGCTTTATTAAATTTGCACTTAATTTTGTTTTATTGATATAAACGTTCACCTATAATATTTAGTTATATAGCAAAATGTAGGGGTGCCTGATATATGTATTTGAAACAAGAATGAAAGACCAAAATGACTTTGAAACCATTCATATTTCAATGGAAATAATTTTGCCATGTATGTTTGAATATTTCATATTCTCTCAATATAAAGCATAGTTCTTGACTTAAAACTTAACATTATGTCACTTTTGACTCCAAATTTATATTTTATTTTTGTCATCTCAGAAAGAGAGAAATTACACTATCAATTCATTTAAATTCATACACAAAACCTGAGAACCAGAAAGTACAGTCATGGTCTCAATGTTATAAAGTTAAATTCATAAATATGAATAAAACATGTCTTCTTGATTTCCCTAAAACTCACTCTAATTACACATAAGTTCTCAGTTTCAGAATTTCTATTCATGTCTCTCAGAAAGGAATGGAAAGGGAAAGTAATTGATTTACCTAAAGTGAATTCACATTACAAACCTAAGTTGAGGCTTTGTTAGTTATCCTCCACTGGAAAGCAAGGTGACTGAAAGAAAATAGTAGGTATCATTACTTTAAATGTTTTATTCAGAAGAATAAATGAACAACACTTTGTGGAAAGAAGAAACTAGTAGAAATAACCATGAAAATTAGATACAAAAATATTAGCATCTGAATCATTTCAAGTAATCAAATCTACATATATTAGAAAAAAAACACATAATGAAAATGTGGAAAAATTACTATTCAGAAATAGTTAAGTAGAAACAAATTGTGTCCTATTGAAACTATGGTTTTTCCAGCATTGTCTCTGTTTTTTTTTTTTTTTTTTTTTTTTTTTTGTGAAGAATGAGTGAGATCATTGTCTTTGACTATGGATCATTGAGAGCGAATAGATGGTGAAGCTGAGTTGAGTATTTAACACTGGACTGCACTCAAAAATGATGCAAGGAGATCCATATGAGAACAATTTCCATATGAATCAACAAAAGTGGCATAGGTCTGTAAACTTTCAAAAGTACTTTTCTTAATTTTTCTTTTCTATGTGACTGCTTTATGCATTTCATACATTATTTCTCATTCAGTTCAGAATATTACCCTTTTCCCTTCCCCCACCCATCCCAGATAACGCATTCTGCCATAACGTAAACTGCATCTTTCCTCAGGTTTTTTTATTTTTTTCATTTTATTAGCTATAAGTGATAATCATATGAGTAAAAGCATCCTTTCAATGAAACCAATTTGCAGGCTGTTGTGCCCAAACCCCCACAGCCCCACCATCCGCGGGGGGTTGTTGTATCCAATCAAGTTGATCAATAGAGTGTCCAGACTACATGTGCTGTATGTTTCACCATTCACCCAATCGCAGCCTTACATTCTACCATGCCCCCTCTTCGCCAGATTGTTCCCTAGGCTTAGAAAGGGGCACAGGTGGATGAGAGCAAGACAGTCACTCTCTTCTGGAGCTGTTGTCTTGGACTTGATCAGTTTTGCTGTTTCCTTTCATGGGTTGAAGTTTGTCCAGGAATAACTGTCATCCTACTAATGAAGCACAAGAATTAGATATATAGGTATTTAAATGGCATTATAGTTATGTAGGTTACTTTGGTATAAACACATATGTTTGGATGAATATATTAATCCATCAATTTTTACACTTTTTCCTGTTAAATATGACAGGGTCTTACTGTGGCTTATAACATCTCCTAACCTGTAGAGGATGTAAGCTTGTGGCATCAGCCATGGGTTATTCCTCCAAGGAGAGAGCCAATAGCCAATTAGGTTTGGGATATACAGGCATATGGCTGCCTCTGCTGCACAGTATTTCCAGGCAGGTGAGGTGTAGCTGGTGCTGACAGTGGAGTCTTGCTTGACTCAGGGAGACCCGTATTTATTTTATTGTTTGAATTGCCTTTGGTAACACTCTCTGGTATTCCAGAGGCCATCTGTACACTTGCATGTGTGGTCTCAATACATCTTTCCCATGTTAATGTCAGGTCTTTGGCAGCAGGGCCTTATCGCCTCTCTTCTTGCAGGTATCCCAGTTTAGAGGCAAGGAGCCTTTACCTTTTGTGGGGCCTTGGATCCCCTGTCCAACATCTCCCTGATAGAATAATCCATTGCTTTGTCAGAGCTCCTGTATTAATATATTTTGCCTAAGTGCATAGCTTAAGGACTTTAGTATTGTATTTGGTTCTGAACAGAGAATAATCATTTTCACAGTTCTTATGTCTATTAGTCAATTAAAGAAGGCAGTTTTACTGGTTTTATAAGAGATTACCTCTATAATAATTGTCTCCAATTTACAGTTGGAGAGCGACCTCATCATCATCATATTTCTCCTTTTTCTATGGGGGGGAGGCAAGAAGGTCTCTCATATCAAAACCGTTGCAGCACCTAGAAGGTAAGTTTCATTAGCACTCATTATAAATAGTTGTTACAAGTAGGATCCACAGATGGGTTCGATGTTTATAGCAATCTGAGGCTTTTCTTCCTTTCAATGTTCAGACAGGTCTTTCAGTTGGCTGTGGGGATAGCACAGTGGTTAAATGCTGAGGCTGAGAACCGCAGAAGAGTACTTTTTAAAACAGTAAAAGCTTTTGTGTGGTTATTTGTTTATAAAATGTGAAAATCAAAAAGTAAAAGTAAAACATGCACTCTTCAATTGTACATTTTGCATTGTAATTAAAAAAGAAATATTCCCAATCTAAGTCTAACTCTAAGTCTATAAAATTGTAAAAGAAAAATAAACATTGCTCAGGTTCACATTCTTTTTGTGTCATTTATGGTATGAAAAGATTTTTTCTTTGCTATATTGATAAATTATTTAACTATTTTATATATTATATTGGGTTCAGAATTTTGTCATTTGTATTTATTTTCAATATGTGGTTACTTTTATGTCTGAGAATCCTTTAATAAGTTTTCCCTGGTGTCATTTTAATTCGTTCATTTTTTTTCTTTTTGAGACAGGGTCTCTCTATAACCCCAACTGGCCTGGAATGAACTCTGTAGACCAGGCAGGCCTTGAACTCACAGAGATACACCAGCCTCTGCGTCCCCAGGGCTAGGATTAAAGGTGTGCACCACCACACCCTGCTATCTTCATCCTATATCACAGATACTTTTCTTATTTATACTGATAATTTCACATACACTAAAATACTGAAGCCGAAACAAAGGAAGAAATTGGTACAAGAAACAATAGACACTTCTTCCAATCCGATGAGCACTAAAGCAATTTAACTCTATTTAAAACTAAGCCTGGATGCTTTTACAATTGTGTGAAACACCTGTTCTTCTTAGGTATAAGAAACCCAATAATGCAGTAGTAAAACTTCAACTACAGTTTTCTATGCAACTCTCAGTGTGCTAGATCCAAGGAAATTGTGGTGAAGGAAATTACAAAATTAGAATAAGTCACATGTAGAAAGATAGTGTATCATAAATGAACTTTTGTACTTTGCCTGATTGTGGTGTATTCTCATAGAGACATGGAGAGAGACATTACAAGTTACAACAGAAAGAAAACACATGAATACACACTTTATTTTCTTCAGAAAATTGGGAGATAATTCTAAAATTATATGTGTTTTTAGAGAGTTAAATATGTTAAACACCTTCTTAAAAGTAAAAGCCAGATAACTTAGATTACTGAATTTCAAGATTTTTTTTTAATAAAATGATAGTTACCAAGGCAGTAAACTTAGTAGTAAAGACTGATATTTACTAATGAAATTGAAGGATAAAGTTGATGGGAAGTTGATTTTCAACAAAGATGCAAGTTCAATTCAAGGAGAGGTTGTGGGGAAAGGGGAACACTCATCCACTGCTGGTGGGAATACAAACTCATGCAACCCCTATGGAAAGCAGTGTGGAGATCTCTCGAGAAACTGAAAATGAGCCTAACATCTGACCCAGTCATACCACTCCTGGGTATATACCCACAAGACTCATCCTATTGCAGAGATACATGGACATGTATGTTTATTGCAGCTCTCTTCACAATAGCAAAGAGCTGGAAGCAACCCAAATGTCTCTCAAGTGACAAGTGGATAGAGAAAATGTGGTACATCTACACAATGGAATTCCATGCATCAGTAAAGAAAGATGACATCATGAGCTTTGGAGGAAAATGGATGGAACTTGAAGCCATTATGCTAAGTGTAGTAACACAGTCCCAGAAAAACAAATGCTGAATGGTATCCTTCATTTGTGGATGCGAGCACCAAATCCATAGTTGAAAGGCAAGCTGAAAAAAGATAATTTTATATTTCTTTTTTATCTGAAGGCAACCATATTGCTATAATGCAAAATCCTTTACTAGCTCTAGAATTAACTGACCACTTATTTTCAGACTTTGTAATTGTGGTATAGGTATGGAGGGTATGTATTCATATATTAGAGTAATATAAAATTAAAGGGAAATTGTGAACTCCTAAACATATTTTGGAAGTAGTATACAGTTTATTTTCAAAGGTCATAATGTTGGTATATATGTGATGTATATATAGGGATATTTTTGGAGCAATACAAATGGGAGGGAACAACCACAACAAAAAGATCAAAGACCTAACTGAAACAGTTAACTTCTACCCAAATAATAAATTTCTGCACAGAAAACCTTTAAAAAGGCTGAGAAAAAGATGCAAGGCATGTATGGCAGAATGCATATGGGGTGGGGTGGGGACATGGAAAAAGGAGTGTGTCTAAATTTGACTGAGAAATGATGCATTAATCATACAAAACACCAAAAAAAAATCTTTTAAAAAAAGAATGTTAATTGTGATAGTGCACACCCTTAGTCCCAGCACAAAGAAGCAGAGGCAAGAGGATCTCTGTGCGACCAAGACCAGCCTGGGTTGTATATCTAAATACAAGCCAGGTGTGGCTAGAAGTTACTTTTCCAAAATGAAATAAAATAAAACAAAAGGAAAGGAAATTTTTCAAAAGAAAGAAAAAAATATAAAATGATGAGGGAATCATTGTGGGAGGTTAGTAGAATTGTAGGTGAGTAGATGGGAGCGGACTGGGACAAAACAAATTATACACATATATGAGATTCTAAAACAATAAAAATAATATTTAAAAACAAAAAATATGAAATAGTACACAAAGAACTGACTATTGAATTAGTTACTTGATCTAACCAAAATTGTTGTGTGTGTGTGTGTGTGTGTGTGTGTGTGTGTTTTCCAAAATACCATCTTAAGACACTAAAAAGAGTCTGAGGCTGGCTGTAACTTAGGGGTAAAGTGCCTACTGACAATGTCCAAAACCTCAGTTCATTTTCTGTTACTACAACTAACACCACAACAAAACATAATTAAAGTCAATCAGTTCATTCATAATATGAAGATTATAATACACAAGAAATTGAATTTCAACCTGGGTTAATAAAATATCTCACCAAATTATGAGAAAACAAGACAATTAAAAACTGAGAAGGAAACAACTAAAAATAGATTTGGCAAGAAGTTTGAAATGGAGGTTGGCTTAAAATGATGATAACCTGTATGGCAGGGTGTCTGAGGGTGAGTGGGCAGGTGTGGAGGCATAAATAGGGGTGATCTAAATTTGATTAAGGACCATTGTATGAAATATGCAAAAGTTCAAACCAGACCTTTTTTAAAGATGATAATTTTACCAGTGATTAAATAAATTAAAAATTACTGTGAGATACCACTGCACATATGCTGTGAATGACAGCAATTTAACAGATTTAACCTAGGCATTGACAGTACGTGAAGGGCAGAGCATCACATGGAGTACTCAGATGTTTGTAAAAGGATACATGGTTTTGGAAAATTGTTTGCTAAATATTTACAAGATTTCTCACATAAAATCAGTAAAACTGCCTTCTTTAATTGACTAATGGACATAGAAACTGTGAAAAGGATTATTTTCTATTCAGAACCAAATATAATGCTAAAGTCTCCTTAAGCTATGCACCTAAACAAAATATATCAATACAGGAGCTCTGACATCAACAATGGATTATTCTACCAAGGAGATGTTGGCCAGAGGATCCAAGCCCCCACAAATGGTAAAGGCTCCTTGCCTCCTAACTGGGATATCTGCAGGAAGAGAGGCAATAAGGCCCTGCTGTTGAAGACCTGATACAAACATGGAAAAGATGTATGGTGACCGCACTTGCAAGTATACAGATGGTCTCTGGGATGCCAGAGAGTGTTACCAAAGACCACTAAACCAATAAAGCAAATATAGGTCTCCTTGAGTCAAGCAAGACTCCTCCGTCAGCACCAGCTACACCTCATCTGCCTGGAAATACTGTGCAGCAGTGGCAGCCATATGTCTGTATATCCCAAATCTAATTGGCTATTGGCTCTCTCCTTGGAGGAATAACTCACGGCTGATGTCACAAGCTTACATCCTCTGATGGTTAGGAGATGTTATAAACCACACGAAGACCCTGCCATACTTGACAGAAGAAAATGTTGATCATGAATTGACATACCATCCAAACATCTGTGTCTATACCAAAGTAACCTACCATAACAATTAGTACTGTTTAAATACCCATATATCTAATTGTGTGTGCTTCATTAGTATGATCGAAAGGCTATATATTATACTGTTTAAATACCTAAATATCTAATTGCATGTGCTTCATTAGTAGGATCGAAAGGTTAAGCCTGGACAAGCTGGCAGCCCATGAAAGAAAACAGCCAGAACTGACTAGAGACCAAGACATCAGCTCCAGAGAAAGTAGAGTGTTTTGCTTCTCATCCACTTGTGCCCCTTTTCTAAGCCTAGGGAACAATCTGCGGAAGAGGGGGCGTGGTAGAATGTAAGGGCTTCAATTGGGGTTAATGGTGAAACTACAACAATATAGACTGGACACTCATTTGATCAACTTGATTGAACATACAAGCCCCCCCTTTCAGGATGGTGGGACCCATGAGCTGTGTGGGTTTGGGCACAACTGCTTGCAAATTGGTTTTACATGAAGGATGCTTGTACTCACAAATTATCACCTATTGTTAAAAAAAATGAAAACAAAACAAAACAAAAAAGCAGAGAAAGATGCAGAAAACTTACGCAGAATGCACGATCTGTGATGGGTAGGGGTGGGGTGGGGGGGGAAGGGAAGGGGATATATGCCTGAACTGAATTGGAAAATTATGTATGAAATACACAAAGCATCAATAAAAATAAATTAAAAAAAAAGAAATTTTAATGTAAGAAATTTTTCCAAAATGATACTATCTCATGAGTACTTTAATCAAGTTGTCTACCAGTAGATAGATGGATAAATAATTGGTGCTGTTTTCGAACAGGAAACTAACATTGTAAGGAATGAATAGGGCAGCAACATGAGTGCATACCAGAGTTACCATGCAGAGAGTAAATACTCAAGAAAGTACTTATAAGCCATACAGCTTCATTTAAATAAAGCTCTAGCAAAACAAAAGAACATATTATGAAAGAAACAACTTAGATTGTGAAGACTGGAAAACGGGGTAGGGAGTAATGTGTTACAATCAAATTTCTGAGGTTCAGTATGCTCATTGTCTTGGTTGTAAGAGTCTATAAGCTGTGTATGCACACCAGGTTTAATTCACGTGTACACTTCAAATATAGTCAATCTACTTTATACCATTTGTATCCCAATAAATCTTTTTAACATGCATGTTTAAATGGTAGAATTAGAAGCAAGAAATATCCCTACAATAATGAAGCATGGAGGATCAACTTCAAAAGCACATGCACAAGTTATGATAACAGAAAAGAAGCTTCTTTGATTGACTGAAACATTTAAACAGAAATATTGACAGGAAAGAGAATGTTGCAGAACTATTAAATTGGTAAATATACATCAATATACATACATTTATGTCTGAAACATAATTTTTACACCCCAAAATACAATTATTAGAGAGAGAGAGAGAGAGAGAGAGAGAGAGAGAGAGAGAGAGAGAGAATTTGGACAATACAATGGTTCTCAATCAAAATCAATCCCCCCATGCCCCAACCACTCATGTGAATTCATGCATTACAATATCAGGGCAAAGCCCTATCTAGTGAAATTTTCAAACCCAGACTTCCTTCTGGTTAAATAGATCTACTGTAGCCTAGTCAGCATATCTAAGAATCCAAGGTAAGTTATACTCTTCCTCATCCAACAGTACTGTCACTTGTAGTTCTACCTAGGGTTAGTTCCACACCCTTTCTCTTGTTCCAGTTTGAGACCTGGTCCCAGTTGGTGTGGGTCCTATGCCTGATGTTGACATTGCCACAAGTTCACTTGTGAAAGCTTACAGTCGATTGTAAGTAACTGCTTCTCTACATTCATGCACCAGCCCAGGCTCTAGCAATCTTACCGCCCTGTCTTCTGCAATGGACCCTGAGCCTAGGATAGGTAAGGTTTAATATAGGGCCCTGTCCAGGAATATACTCTCTGGAGGCTCCAATTCTTTGAAACTTGACTAGTTGTGGCCTTACATTTGCATCACACTCTATTTTGTAAGAAATATTTACCTGTGAGAATTAAGGAATGCACTATTTTTTTCCTCTGCTCCTCATTTGGCATGTAGAGGTTTAATTGTAGATGCATCTCCTAGGAATGGGGAATTTTCAGATGTATATGTTCTGTTTCTGAACAGCTGTTGAATTCTGTAGTGTCCGCCATCTTTTACAAAGAGGCAGCTTTTTTTTTTTTTTTTTTTTTTTTTTTACATGTACTACCCAATTCAATCTGAAGAGCCACACAGACAGATAGAAAGCACGGGGAGCATTTTCTTTTGCATCCTAGTGCAAATGATTAGCTTTTTTGATGAGTGGCATAGGATATGCTTGTCATATAAGATTCCATAGTTAACATATGCTAAGAAAATTCTTTTTTTCTAGCGGTTTGACATGGATAGGCTTTTCTCTAGGATCTGTGCATTTGGCTGAGATTACAGTGCCCCTCTTGGTGTACTCCCATTGAGAGGATTCCAAGTCCAATCACATAGCTGCTGACCATCCCCCAGACAACAGTGCCTCTACTGCACCAATAGAAGTAGTTTGCTGGGTGCTCATCATGGGGCTCAGTCCTAACATTGACTGATTTTTTTTTCTCTTAACAGTGCACAATGTCTAGCATTATGAGCACTTAACTTCAGGTAGAAGGCCTCCAGGTCAGTTCCTTTTCCATGAATCTAAGTCCTATCCCTGAAGCATGTCCTCTTCAGACTGGCAGGTTCTTATTTTCGATTTTTGGTAATCAAGAGTTTTGGAGATAGCTTGGATTGTTTTTAGAGTCATTTGAATCGATCTCACCAACCATGCAAAGGTCAGTCATGCATCCTGTATCTTGCATTGTGTTTTCTGCTCTACAGCAACCAGGTTGCATTATTCTTTCACTAATACTCAGACACTGTATGTGAATTTCTCAGGGGTCTCACATTACACCCTGGATTTCATAGCATCCCAAGGTCTATTCATATCTACTGTTTCTTCTTTTTCTTCTTCCCTTTCCACCACCTTTTCCCTCCCCAGTCCCAGCACCCACATAATCCATGCCCTCCCCCTCTTCTTACCTCCCCCACCTCCCCCATACACCTCATTTTTCTCCAAGTCTTCACCTTTCAACCCAATAACCCACCTGCCTGACCTCTCCTTAGTAACAATCTGTTCTTTACTCTTCCCCTTTCTGGATTTTTCATAACCTCATGTATCCTTTCCAATTACTTGGCTCCTGGTGTTACATCAGGATATATAGCCATGTGTGCTAGATAGCTTTAGTGTCACCTTGACATACCTGGGTTGGCAAAGCCTCAATTGGGAAATTGCCTCCATTGGACTGGTCTGTGGCCAATTCTGTGGAGTATTTTCTTGATTATTGAGCAATGTGGGAGGGCCCAGCCCACTCTGGGTGGTGCCATTCTGGGCAGGTTTTTTTGTACAGTATAAGAGGGCAGGCTGGCCATTGGCCAGAGGAGCAAGCCTGTAAGAAGCATTCCTCCATGGTCTGTGCTCCAGCTCCTGCCTCCAGGTTCCTACCCTGAGGTCTTTGAACCATTTGGAATTGACTTTTCTGCAGGGAAAAAATAAAGATCCAATTTCATTTTTATACAGGTGGTGATGCAGTTGTGTCAGAACCATTTGTTGAAGATGCTGCTTTTCCCCCCATTGTGTATTCTTGGCATATTTTCCAACTATCAGGTGACTGAAATTGTGTGTACTGATGTTTGAGTCTTCTATATTCTTCTATAGATCTACCACTCTATTTTTGTGCATGTACCATACTGTTTTTGTAACTATATCTCTGTAGCATAAACTGAGATCTGGTATAGTGATGCCCCTTGCATTGTCTTTTTTGCTAAAAATTGACTATCCAGTGTCTATGCTGGTTCCATATGAATTTCTGATGACTTTTTCTAGGCCTGTGAAGAATGCATGTTGGGTTTTGTCAAAGGTCTTTCCTTCACCTATTGATATGACCATGCAATTTTTGTCTTCAAGTTTTACATATGCTGATCCATCCCAGCATCTCTGGAATAAAGCCTACCTTATTGCAGTCAACGATCTTTTTAATGTGCATTTATATGCATTTTGTGAGTATTTTGTTGAGTATCTTTACATCTTTGTTCATTGAGGATACAGGCCTATATTTTTCTTTCCCTTTTGTTATTTCTTCTCATCTACTAGTTTTGGTGTTCATTTGCACTTGCTTTCCCTGAACCTAGAGTTGTGCTTTTAAGTCTTTTACATGTGCTTTTTCTTTTTTTTGTTGTTGTTGTTTTTTTTTTTTGTTTTTGTTTTTGTTTTTTTTTAATTTAATTTTTATTGATGGTTTGTGCATTTCGTACATCATTTTCCAATTCAGATCAGGCATATTTCCCTTTCCCTTCCCCCCACCCCCACCCCATCCCAGATCATGTATTCTGCCATAACTGTCCTGCATCTTTCAGGTTTTTTTTTTCATTTTTTAGCTATAAGTGATAATCCATGAGTATAAGCATCCTTCGTGCAAAACCAATCTACAGACTGTTGTGCCCAAACCCCCACAGTCCCACTATTCAGTGGGGGGGTGACAGGTTGTTTGTTCAATCAAGTTGATCAAATGAGTGTCCAGACTACATCGCTGTAGTTTCACCATTCACCCCATGTGCTTTTTCTATTTAATTTAGGTACTAAGAGCTCTAAATGTCCCTCTTAGGACTACTTTTATCGCATTGTATTCTCATTTACTTTAGTGCCAGGAATACTTTTATTTCTTAATTTCTTCTTTAACCCATTGGTCATTCAGGAATGTGTTGTTTAATATCCACGAGTTTGTGTGGTTTTTAGAACTTCCTTTGCTGTTGATTATAAGCTTCATTACACTGTGGTTTGATAGAATGCATGGATTAATTTCAATATTTTTTCTAATTTATTGACTTCTGTCTTGTGTCCCAGAATATGATCAATTTTAGAAAAGCATGAATTGGATGATGAATAGAAAGTGAATTACTCAGTGAGTGAAATATTGTGTAGATGTACATTTGGTCCATTTCTTCTAAAGTGGCATTTACTTCAGGTGTCTTTCTATTTATTCATTGCCCAGTTGACCTGTCCATTGAAGACAGTGAAGTATTAAAGTCACCTAGTATTATTGAATTGGAGTTCATCTGTGTTTTATACTCCTGGAGTACTGTTTTTATGAATTTGGCAAGTCAGGTGAGACAAGAGAGATGGGGTTTGAAATACCTGAAAGGGGACTGAGTCACCTACTCTAGGGTGTTTGTGGACTCAGGATATGGGGGGTGACTAAGAACCACCTAAGTGGTTGCTGAATCCTGGGTAGGGTGAAAATGTCTAGCAGGTTAGGTATGCCAGGAGAGATGGGGTTTGGAATATCTAAATGGGGACCTAGACATCTATTCTAGGATGCTTGCTGACTCAGGTTGAGGGGGTTTGTCATTTCCTTGAGAAATGATTGATGTCTCAGGGGACCTTGGTTTCATTGAGAACAGGATGGGAGTAGGGAAAGGAGATAATTAAAATTTACCCATCTAAAAATTAATAATAAGTAAATATTTTCATTTGGATGTTTCCTAGTTTTTCTAAATATAGAGAAAATAGTAACAGTAACAAGTATTGATGAAATACTTCACACATTTAATGTTCATCCAAAAATATTCATTTCATGATGGGCATCACACTGAGTCCAATGATGCATGGAATTGCTGTCCTTATTTATAATGTGATTTTATTTGAGTAAAAAAGAGCAGAGAGTAAGTGTACACTTTCTTGTTATAGGACATCATTAGTCCTGCTGTTCTTTCTGCAGGGTATTTAATTTCTTTTTCACTTTGATGAAATTATAGCTATGATACCTCAGAGTTTGATGTAAACTCACTTCAAGCTAGTTGATTCTGAAGGACTAATCTCAGTACCATGACCAAATTCTCTGTTTCTTTTCCTTCTGTAACATTTCATTATGGGTTCTTAGCTGTCTGTCTTCATTACTACAGTACTAGAATTGAATGTTTACATGAAATCACTGGAATTTTAAAATTATATGGATTAAGTATCTAATCACAGAGATGGATGAGACTAATAAACCCTAGAAAAATTGCTTGTGATATTGAACAGCACTGGAGAAAATAAATAATGTAGTGGCAAAGATCCATTTACAGAGCATTACATTTTTTATAAGGCAGAATAATCTAAAAAAAAACCTCATTTTTTCTGACAACAGAAATTTTAACAGACCTTATTTTGCATAAAAGCTTTTGCATCATCATATCAGATGTTAAAACAGAAAAAAATGTCCCTGACAAGTAATAATAAATCACCTAAATAGTGAAAATCTTGAAAATGGAACTGAGAAACAATCCTATGCAAATAATTTGGTGTTCTTATAGCATCAAGATTTCCAGAATTTAAAATTAATCACATTCCACCAATTTCATGCACATTTTATTAGAGATATTTAGGGTTTGATACTTCAACATGAATCCATAGGCTTTAAACATTTATGGTCCTGTGAACATGTCCTTGAAACCCTTCTAAATGCCAATTTACATGGATTATGCAAAAATAAAGTAGTCCAAAACTCTAATTTTTGAATGTATCTATTATGACCTACAACTTTGTGTCTTTTATTATAGTACACCAATTCAGATTTTTTTAAGTTTATTTATTTTCACATGTATATGAATGTACTGTCTGCATGTAAGTTTTTGCACCTGTGTCGTGCAATGCTGCAGAGGTCAGAAGAGGGTGTCAGATTCCCCTGGAACTGGAGTTAAAGATGGTTCTCAGCCACCATGTGGGTGCTGGGGATCAAACCCTGGCCCTCTGCAAGAGCAGTTGGTGCTCTTAGACACCAGGCCATCTCTCCAGCCCCAACCAATTCAGATTTTAAGCATAGACATCAGGTTGTATATCCTAGAAAGTCATAAATTTAAAATTATCTGTTATGCTGATATTATCTTTGTATGTTTATGCTTCCATTTAGACAGCCACTTACTAAAATCTATAAGGCTGTTTATAAATGAGATATTTTAGAGTACCTAAACATACACAAATATACATATTTACATATTGCCAATTATAATATGCATGCACAGTTACAATCTTTATTTAGCACGGAGTATATCTTTATTGGAAAATTAATGAGAATGAAGATTTAAAGCCAGTAAAAAGAAGAAAGATATCAAGAAATGGAAAGTAAAATAATGAAAATACTCCTGCTATATGTGAGGAGTGATTTGCTCCTTTAAGCAATCAAACTGTGAGATCTATCAAGTAGTGATCTCTTACAGCCTCAATTTAACATGTATTCAGAAGTGTAATGATTCATCATTTGATTGAACCTGTTCTAGCACATAGAATGATTAAAAATCTCCCAGAACAACTGAGAAAGACTAAAGACGTCTAAGTCTCTCATCAACTGTACATCAAAGGGATAAATGATATAATCACAGAAATTTTTGGAAATTGAATATACTGGTACATGTTTATGAGGAGCTCATTTTAAATTATATGTTTGGCAACAAGAAGTTAGATTTTATATGACTTAATAATGCACACATTTATATATTCTGCATAGCTGCCACATTCTAAATAAGACATGGGGGAGTTTCTGATTGAGTCTTTGATAGTACTAACAATCTCATATTCTAGATGCATTCAGTTAGGTTATATATAGTAGTACTAGTGGCCTGGCTCCATAGTTACTTGAATGAGTAACACAAATGCACTACATTTTACAAAGTAAAATTATGTTTTCCATTTCATATGGGTGAAATCATGTTTCTCAACATTTGCAACATAAAAAATACTATCATGAAACATGAGTAAGAAACTTGGTAGATTTTTAATAAAATAATTTTACTGATGTTGTGTATTCCACATATCATTTTTCAGTCCAATTTAGACATATTCCCCTTTCCCTGCCCCCCCACACCCAGGTTCATGCATTCTGCCTTACATGCCCTGCATCTTTCTCTCAGTCTTTTTAAAATTTTTCTCAGGAGAGGTTGATTGTTTTGGGGAGAATTTAACTGCATCAGTCAGTTCTTTGACCCAGTCCTTATGTTTTTGCTGTTCCCTCCCATTTGTATTTCTCCAAAATATGCCTATATGTTTAGTCACATATGTACCAAAATTATGACCTCCAAAAATAAAGTGTATGTTAATCCAAAAATATGTTTAGGGATTCACATTTTCCCTTTAATTTTACATTACTCTAAAACATAAATACATAACTTCCACCCATATTCAGTAATTACAATGTCTGAAAATTAGTGATAAGTTAATTCTAGAGCCGTTAAGAGATTCACATTGTATGGCCCAGTGTGGTGGTGGCACGTACCTTTAATCCCAACACTCAGGAGGCAGAGGCAGGCAGATCTCTGGAAGTTCAAGGCCAGCAAGGTCTACAAAATGACTTCCAGAACAGCTGGGGCTTCAGGGAGAACCTGTCTCAAAAGACAAAAATAAATAAATAAATAAATAAATAAATAAATAAATAAATAAAATTAATTAAATTAAATTAAAATAAATAATTAATTAAAGAGTCACATTGTAACAGCACAGTTGCTTTCAGATAAAAAGAAATATAGCAATAACATTGCTCAGCTTGCCTTTCAACTGGGGATTTGGTGCTAGAATCTTCAATTGAGAGAAACCATTCCCCATTTGTTTCCTCTGTGTTATTTGACTTTGCATAATGGCTTCTAGTGTCATCCAATTACCTGCAAAGTTCATGATGTGCTCTTTCTTTACCACTGCATAGAACTCCATTATGCAGATGTACCACATTTTTTTTTACTCACTTATCAGTTGAGGGGTATTCCAGTTCTTTGCTATTGTGAAGAGAGCTGCAATAAACATAGATGTGCATGTATCTTTGCAATAGGATGAGTCTCGTGGGTATATATCCAGGAGTGATATGATTGTTTCAGGTGGTAAGCTCATTTTGAGTCCTTTAAGGTTTCTCCACACTGCTTTCCATAGTGGTTGTACAAGTTTACATTCTGACCAGCAGTGGATGAGTGTTCCCCTTTCTCCATAACCTATCCAGTATTTGGTGTCTTTTGTTTTCTTGATGCAACACTGACAGGAAGAACTGATCCAAGTCCTGGGATGAACAGAATTTTAAAAACATGTGTAAAACATTCAATTCATCTTATATTTTGGTGGAGTAGCCAACAAATTAAATACATAACTCCTGCTATTCAGTATTAAGAGGATGAGTAAGGGCAGGTTACAGCCTGAAAATGATGCAGCAGGACACTGTTTTTATTTTTTTTAATTTTTTTAAAATTTATTTTTGTATATGTATGAATGTACTGTCTCAATGCAGGTTTGTGCACCCATGTCATGCAATGCCACGGAGGTCAGAAGAGGGTCTTGGATTTCCCTGGAACAGGAGTTCTTATAGAATTGGAGTTACAGACGGTTCTTAGCCGCCATGTGGGTGCTCGGAATCGAACCCTAGTCCTCTGCAAGAGCAGTCTGCACTCTTAACCACTAAGCTATCTCTCCAGCCCCAGTACACTGTTTTTAAAGTTCATTAGAAATGAGGTTCTCCTGACCCAGAAAATTGACTCACCAAATAGAAGCATTGACCTCTCTTACAGAAGTCTGAAAGTCAGTTTGCAGCCTCAACTCCCATATGGCGGCTAACAATAATTAGTAACTGCAGTTCCAGTTCCTCTGCTGTCCTCTTTAGGGATTGCATGAAATGTACATTTAAACATAAGTGGGCAGAACACTAATAAACAACAACAAAAATAAAATAAATAAAAATAATTAAAAAAAAAAAGAGAAAGAAATGCTGTTCCTGATTAAATAACCTTTGAACTGAGGCACAAATGGAAGCAGGGGAAAGAAGCTACCTGGATATTTCCTCTCAAGTCATTCAAAGGGAATGATATCAAGTGCTCATTCTAGCAAGGTGGAGAATTATCAAGTCTGATGCTAAATGGTAGGGGAAGAAATTTAGAAGAGGTGGAAAATGCAGGGTTTGATGGAAAAGAATAAAAGGTCTTTGGGGCACATTTAATATTAGTGAAATGTAATTCTGGCCCACTTTTAGCTGCTGTATTTTCATGAACACATCATGGAATCAAATAAAAAGAAACTGAACACATCATGGAATCAAATAAAAAGTAAATTTCTTATCATGAAATGTTCTCTCTTTCTCACTACCGTAGAACACAGTGGGAAGAAAGGCTAATAAAAGAGAGAAGAGATGTGGGATTAAAAAACAAAGATTGGGCCAGGCGTGGGGGCGCACATCTTTAATCCTAGCACTTGGGAGGCAGAGGCAGGTGGATCTTTGTGAGTTCAAGGCCAGCCTGGTCTACAGAGCAATTCCCAGGACAGCTGGGGCTATAGGGAGACCCTGTCTCAAAAAGACCAAAACAAAAGAAAACAAAACAAAGATTGGTTAAAAAAAATATATATTGGTAAGTATGACTGCTTTACATCAGAAAGAAATTTGTTTTAGACATGAGTCATTAAGGTCAAATTTTTCTCCTTTATTTGTTTATTTTTTAAGGGATTCTACAATATGATAGCACAGTTGCTTTCGGATAACATTGATGTTGTCCAGTTTGCCTTACAATTAGGCAATTGGGGCATTTTTTTTAAGTGAGCCAAATTATTAAGCATAAGCAATGAATGTAAGTAACATTCATGTAAAACCAATTTGCAAGTATCTATGTCCAAATTTTGAACAACCCAAGGTTCCCATTGTCCAGTTGGAGAAGCCTGTATGCACAAGCATGTTGATCAAATAGGAGTCCAGTCTACATTGCTGTAATCTCACAATTCACCCCAATCTCTCTGCAGCCCTTACATTCTACCACACCTCCTCTCCCACAAGTTGTTCCCTAGGCTTTGGGAAAGGCGACAAGTGGGTGAGAAGCAAAAGAGTCTATTTTCTCTGGAGATGTCATTTTGGACTCTAGTCTGTTCAGGTTGTTCCCCTTCATGGGTTGACAGTTTATCCAGGGATGACTTTTTAATCCTACTAACAAAGCACAAGCAATTATATGTACAGGTATTTAAGCAGTACTAATTATTATGGGAAGCTAAGCTGTGAGCATAGACACAGATGCTTGGATGGTATACTAATCCGCAAACTATGGTTTCTCTATAAAGGGTGATGAGTTCGTATTCTGGCTTATAATACCTCCTAACCATTAGAGGACATAAACTTGTGGCATCCACTGTGAATTATTCCTCCAAGGAGAGAGCTAACAGCTGATTAGATTTGGGATATATATAGACTCATGACTGCCACTGTTGCACAGTGTCTCCAGGCAGTTGAGGTGTAGCTGATGCTGATGGAGGAGTCTTGCTATCTCAAGGAGACCAATATTTTGCTGTATTGCTTTAGTGGCCTTTGGTAACACTCTCTGGCATTTCAGAGGCCAATTGTACATTAGCAAGTGATGTCTCAAGGCATTTTTTCATGCTTACACCAGGTCTTCGACAACAAGGACTTACCGACTTTCTCCTTGCATATATCCCACTTATAGGCAAAAGGCCTTTATGATTTGGGGGGCTTGGATCCCCTAGCCAACATCTCCTAGGCAGAATAATTCATTGCTGATATCAGAGCTTTCCTGTATTAATATATTATGCTTAACTACACAGCTTATAAAGACTTTACTATTGAAGTTGGCTCTAAATAGAGAATTATCCTTTCACAGTTCCTATGCCTATCAGTCAATTAAAAAAGGGTAGTTATACCACCTGTTTTATAAGAAATCACCACTATAACTGTTGGCTCTAATTTTCAGTTAGAGAATGACTTCATTACCATCATGTTTTACTTTTTCCTATAAAGGGGAGATGTAGGAAGGTTTCTCAGCATCTGGAAGGTAAACTTCATTAGGGCCCATTATAAACAGTTAACCCAAATAGAATTGAGAGATGCTCAGTGTCTGTGACTGAGGTGGTCTGAGTTTCCTCTTTCTTTAATGCTCAGATGGGTCAGCCTCTCTGCTGGCATTTCCCAGTCCATCATGCACAGCCAAAAGTTGTACATTTTCAGGCATTTAGATTGGTGAGTTTACCTGTGGGATCATACAAATCTCCTCCCATTGTGAGTTTCAAGATCTCAAAATTGAAAATTTATCAATAGGATTGGAACACAGAGTTTTCCATTTGTATCCCAGAAGGGATACTACACCACCTCCCACCTCCCTCTTTTTGATTTTAAATTGTTATATTTTGACCTATAGATCCTAAGTTGTATTACACATACCCATAAACAGGAACCAAGGCATAAGTTTTCCTTAAATTTACCCAAACAGTTTATCATTTACTGTATGCTACTTATTTGGGAAGTAAACTTAAACTTAATTCCTTTAAATTATCCTAAAAGTAAAAGAAAGTGTTATGAGGTGATATTGTATAACCCAGAAAAATATAGAGACCATTTGTGTACCTTAACCCCAAGGTTATTGTTGGAAATTCAATACAAATTATAAATAGAACAATTTACATTTTATATTCCCAGTTATTTCAAATTTATTACCATTTTCACCAAAACCTACTACCAAATTTAACTAATCTAAACATTTCACTAAGCCTTAAAATATTCTATAATATGTTGACAAAGCTTGTGCAGAGTTGAATACCTGCTGAATAAATTTTACCCAATATACACTTTGCTCTTTAAAGCTATATGACTAGACTATGACTTCAGAGAAATCAAGTCCATTAACTTATATGGTTTATTGTGTATTTCCATATAAATCTCTACTGAAATACCTCTCTATATAAATATATGTTATTTTTAAGTATACCATTTTAAACCGCAAGCCTTACAGTGTGGATTTTAATGACTATCTTCCTCCAAGCTCTTGGCCTTCTTCAGGCCTGGCATGAAAACCTGCTTTAAAACCTTTTCAATATCTAGCTCCTTTTTTTATGAGTACAAGAATCCTTCATGTAAAACCAATTTGCAAGCAGTTTTGCCCAAACCCACACAGCCCAAGGCTCCTTTAAGATATCATCTCATTCCAATAAGACTGGCCAGGATCAAGAAAACAAATGATACCAAATGCTGGAGATGTTGTGGGGAAAGGGGAACACTCATCCATTGCTGGTGGGAATGTAAATGTGCAGCCACTATGGAAAGCAGTGTGGAGAACCCTTGGAATACTCAAAATTAGCTCGCCATTTGACCTAGTCATACCACTCCTGGGTATATACCCACAAGACTCATCTTACTGCAGAAATACATGCACAGCTATATTTATTGCAGCTCTGTTCACAATAGCAAAAAGCTGGAATCAACCCAAATGCCCCTCAACCGATGAGTGGATAGAGAAAATGTGGTACATGTACACAATGGAGTTCTATGCAGCAATAAAGAAAGACATCATGAACTTTGCAGGTAAATGGATGGAGCTAGAAGATATTATATTAAGTGAAGTAACAGTCCCAGAAAAACATGAATGGTATCCCTCATCTGTGTATGCTAGCGTCAATAACCCAGTTGTAAATATTTCTTGTGGAGAGTGATGCATATTAAAAGAACAACAACAGAAAGACTGCATCAGACAACTGACCAAAATTAATGTCAATTTTTTAAAAATATTAATCTGCCACAATTCATCTGAGAAATAGTATAGCATAATAGAAAGAATTACATGGAAACAATTTAACTGAAAATTACTCCAAAGTTGTGTCAAAACTAAGAATGAAACCTGACATTTAAATCAATAGAATAAAGCTATCAGGTGCCACATTTTAAAATCTTCAAGTTGGAGTATGTATTACTTAGAAACACTATAATAGTACAGCATGGGCAAAATCTGAGAAGAACAAAAGAAAACTTTGGCCATATTATTGACAGTTAAAGCAAGAGAAAAATTAACTCATTTATGAAAAACAAATCACATAAAATATTGGAATCATATATTAGGAGACACAGAATATGTTTTTTGGATACACAAGAATCAGCCAAATGTCTTCAATATTTTATTATAAAACTTTACATCCAGTTGATAATTTTAACAGTTTTCATCTTTTTTTAGTAATAGGAGTTATTTTAGTGAAGAGCAACAGAAACAATAAGAATAATTATTGTTGTTCATTCTCTAATAATACCAGCTAATTAAAATGTTTGCAGTGTTTTTTTTTTTTTTTTTTATTCTATTGTGTACCTTTTGGCTTTAATACTAGGTTATCTTCCCCAAGTTCTTCTATTGTGAATTCAACCCATGGCACTTCAGCAGTAATAAATGCAACACCCCAATGCACGAAGATAGTGATAATAGAAAGTGAGGGTGTGGGAATATATTGAGATTTTATGATCTTTTTTATTGTCAACTCATACAAATCTAAAAATTATTGCCAATTGACACAATAAAATGAATGAAATATTACCATCTTAATGTCCTTTAACAGTGACCTATAAAATTCTGAGAGTTATACTTGTCTGTAATATATAGATACATAATATATAGATACATAGATATACATACATATATCATACATATAGTAAGAAATTATATTTTTCAAGAGATGTGACAGGTG
Organism: Rhizomys pruinosus; assembly: GCA_009823505.1. Taxonomy (NCBI): domain Eukaryota; kingdom Metazoa; phylum Chordata; class Mammalia; order Rodentia; family Spalacidae; genus Rhizomys; species Rhizomys pruinosus. The sequence goes on from VZQC01006580.1 coordinate 352,166, forward strand.
TAGGTTTCATTATTTTTATTGATGCTTTGTGTATTTCATACATCATTTTCCAATTCAGTTCAGGCATATTTCCCTTTCCCTTCCCCCCACCCCACCTGACCTCATCCCAGATCATGCATTCTTCCATAACTGTCCTGCATCTTTCTCTCAGTTTTCTTTTTCATTTTCAAACAATAAGTGATAATTTATGAGTAGAAGCATCCTTCAAGTAAAACCAATTTGCAACCAGTTGTGCCCAAACCCACACAGCCCATGGGTCTCACCATCCAGCAGGGGGGGGGGGGCTTGTATGTTAAATCAAGTTGATCAAATGAGTGCACAGACTATATTGCTGTAGTTTCACCATCCACCCCAATCGCAGCCCTTACATTCTACCACGCCCCCTCTCCCGCAGATTGCTCCCTAGGCTTAGGAAAGGGGCACAGGTGGATGAGAAGCAAAACAGTCTACTTTCTCTGGAGCTGTTGTCTTGGACTCTGGTCAATTCTGGCTGTTTCCTTTCATTGGCTGACAATTTGTCCAGGAATAACCTTTTGATCCTACTAATGAAGGACAAGCAATTAGATATATAGGTACTTAAACAGAACTAATTCTTATGGTAGGTTACTTTGGTATAGACACAGATGTTTGGATGGTATGTTAATCCATGAATTACATTTTTTTCTGTTAAATATGACAGGTTCTTACTGTGGCTTATAACATCTCCTAACCATTAGAAGATGTAAGCTTGTGACATTAGCCGTGGGTTATTCCTCCAAGGAGAAATATGATGATGATGAGGTCGTTCTCCAACTGTAAATTGGAGCCAAATGTTATAGAGGTAATCTCTTATAAAACCAGTAAAACTGCCTTCTTTAATTGACTAATAGACATAGGAACTGTGAAAAGGATTATTCTCTATTCAGAACCAAATATAATACTAAAGTTTCCTTAAACTATGCACTTAAGCAAAATATATTAATACAGGAGCTCTGACATAAGCAATGGATTATTCTACCAAGGAGATGTTGGCCAGGGTACCCAAGCCCCCACAAAAGGTAAAGGATCCTTGCTTCTAAACTGGGATACCTGCAAGAAGAGAGGTGATAAGGTCCTGCTGCCAAAGACCTGACGTTAACATGGGAAAGATGTGTTGACCACACATACAAGTGTACAGATGGTCTCTGGAATACCAGAGAGTGTTACCAAAGGCCACTAAACCAATAAAGCAAATATGGGTCTCCTTGAGTCAAGCAAGACTCCTCTGTCAGCACCAGCTACATCTTACCTGCCTGGAAATACTGTGCAGCAGAGGCAGCCATATGCCTCTATATCCCAAATCTAATTGGCTATTAGCAGATGTAGGTTTCTATGTGGGATGTATTACATCTCCAGCTATGTGTGTTGCCTCTGATGAGTTCCCTCCCACTGAGTGGGTGTTAAGCCCAACAGATAGTTCTTGATTATTCCAGAGATAAAATTACCACTACTACAAAAAAGAGATAAGTTTGATATGCTGGTCATATTGGTTACTAGGCTTTAGAGCTTGTTTGGACCTCTGTTTGATTTTTCTCCTTTATCAGCTTACACACTATTCTCCGACACAATGAGATCTAGTCTTCAGGAAGGAGGCTTCCAATTCAGTTCCAGCTGCATTGCTCCAAGTCCTGTCTGAAGTGTGACCTGTCTTTAGCAATAGAGTCTTACCTTCAAATTCTGAAAGGAAATCAATAGGCTGCATAATTTTGTAAGTCTCTTGGACTACCCTGAGAAAGAACTAGAAGGAAGGTTTCTCCTGTCTAGCATTATGCTTCTTGTCATGTCCTTCAGTTACACACATGCACTCAGATCCATACATGGTATGTGTATTTTTCAGCAGGCTTTTAAACTACTACAATTCACTCTGGTCTTTTTTACATCACCTGTGCATTATCTCTCCTCTCTATTTATAATTTTAACAATTCTTATGTGTTGGTTAAAAAATATAAGTGAAACTATAAAAACGCCCTGTTTCAATCTTCCTTTCAAAATATTTTAGCATAGAAAATGCATAGAAAATCTTTAAATAAATCAAAGAAATACATTTTGTTCAAGTATGAAAATTTATAGAAACTGTGTATTTAAAAAGAAAAAGGAAAGAGGAAAATATTTTATGCTTGTTTATTACGCAAAAACTGTCATTTAACAGGGAGTAACAGCTAGAGAAGGCAATTTTGACAAGAATTTTTCTGCGAAACAAAATTTCATGACTAAAGATATTTACTGTATATATTTCCTCTATTTACTATATAGACAAAATTTTAGTGAATAGTTTTGAGAAGCCTAATTATATTTTTAGCTACATGTCGCCTACCTAATTAGAAAAATTTAATGTATTTTGATAATTAATAAAATATTTCTTGCTTTGTCTTTTAATATTATAACAAAATAAAATTTCTATATCAACAAAATTCAAGACATTTTACCTTACCACATTCCAGGATCATACTGTAATTCAATTAGAAATAAAATGTTAAGTGTATAATAACTTAAAAATTAGAGACTAGTATTCCATACAAAATATAACTAATAAATTCATTTAATAAACAACAAATGATTACAAGTAAGCAACCAGCATTTTAATATGTTTGCATGGATTCATTGGGAATATAAATTATATTACAATACCTTACTGTAATTATATCAGTTATAAACAAACATAAAGATTGAAATGAAAGCACCATTATACCTACCGAAGGTTAAATTCAGAGATCTGTAAGTTATATCTCATAGTAGGTATCTGGAAATTAATCCAAGCTCTTATCAGAACTGTGAGAAATATGTCAGTATTTCTCAAGGAAAAAAACTCTAAAATTTAATCGCTAAATATTTTGCCACTAATATATTGATCAGTACTTCAATTATTAGCTGACAAGTGTTTTCATTTTGAAATAAATTGTTCTATTACAAGAAAAATTGGCTCTTCCTAGCATTGCAGGCCTCATAAAATGTGGTGATGTCCGACTGCTCTTGCAGAGGACCCGGGTTCAATCCCCAGCACCCACATAGTGGTTGAAAACCGTCCTTAACTACAGTTTCAGGGAAACCCGACACCCTCTTCTGACCTCCGAGGCATTGCATGACATGGGTGCACAAACCTATATTCAGACAGTACATTCATACACAAAAAATAAATAAATTTAAAAAAATGTGGCAATGTAATTCATACAATTAGATATCACTTATTATTATTAATAATGAGAGTAATATGTTTTCTGAAAAACAAAAATTATTTTAAAAATTTATCAAAGAAACTGAATAAAGTTTCCTATTTTAACAGATGAATAATATTCTATGAGAATAAAATAAATAAAGTAAAATAAATAAAATAAAAGTATTTTCATAGCATGAAAGAGATAATGGATCATGGTAAAATACAGAAATATGTTCAGAAATCTTTGTATTTGGCTAATTCATCAATATATTTTATTATTTAATTTTATTTAATTTTATTATTGTATTTTCCATTACGATATCCAAGCTAAGCCATATCCAGTCACCCTGTTGAATACAGTTGTCCTTATTTGCAAATAGATCCACTGCAATCTAGTAAGCACATCTAGAAATCCTAGGTAAGGCACACTCTTCCTCACCCAACAATAATCAATCTATTGTAATTTTCAGTCCAGGGCCAGTCCTCCAATTATTTGTCTTCCTCCACTCTGAAACCTGCTTGAGTTGTCATGGTTTTTGTACCTGATGCCTACGTTGCTGCAAGTTCACATGTGAAAACTTCCAGTTGACTGCTTCTCTACGTTCATGCATCAGCCCTGGCTCCACAATCTTTCCACCCCTCTTCTGCAATGATACCTGAGCTTTGGGAAGGTGAGTTTTAATATAGGGATCGTATCTAGGGATACACACCCTGGAGACTCCCATTCTTTGAAGCTTGAGTAGTTGTAGTCTTCTGTTTCAATCACACTCTATTGTTTATGGAACCTTCACTGGTGAGGATTGAGGTGAACACTTGTTTCCTCTCCATCCCTCATTCCACGTCTATAAGTTGACCTATAGATGTGTCTCCTGGGAATGGGGATCTTTCAGATGTATAGGTTCTATATCTAATCAGTTGTGGGATTCTGCAATAGCCTCAATTTGTTTCAAAAGTGTAGCTTCTTTGATGAATAATGTAAATATAAGATTCCATATTTATGGAATATGATTTATGGATTTGATAAGAAATTCCATTTGTCTAGAGATAGGAAACCAATAGGCTTTTCTCTAGGCTCTAAGTCGTCTCCAGCCCTGTGCATTTATTTGGCTGAGTTTACAGTGGCTCTCATGAATTCCCTCCCATTGAGAGGGAAATTCACATATACTGTCTGAACACGGGTAGAGCAACCTGGTGTCTGTGTGGCAGGGAACACAGTGCCAGAAAGAGGACACCTCCCTTTGAATGGTAGGTGAGAGTGATGCATAGGTCTCTCAAAATAATGCAGGCTATCGCCAAAGCTCTTGATTATCTACAAGAAATAGAAAATAAGACTCTACTTCTCAGGGATAAGATTTAGAGTAATGGAGCAGAAACTGCCCTGGAAACCTTCTACCTGAAATTAAGTGCTCATAATTGTAAAGAATTTGCACACTGGTAAGGGAGAAAAATCAATTGGTGGTACAACTCAGCTCTAAAGCTTAACAACCATAATGAGCTATATAGCAAACGACTGCTATTTGTGCCTTAGTGGCACAGTTATCTGGGGGATAAACAACAGCTGTCTAATTGGATTAAAGTAGCAGTTTTGTATTTAATTTTCTATCCTACGGATTAGTATTCACAGTGGTTTCGAGTAGTGAGGTTCTCCCCTCTTATCCTCAAACCTCCATGTATTATGTCATCCATGTTAAGTCCTATTCAGTCAAGCTTTTGAAGCCAGATGTCTTTCTGTGAAAATTCATCCACTGGAGTCTAGTCAGCACATCTAGAAATCTTAAGTAAGTCATACTCTACCTCACCCAGCAGTACTTGGTCTCCGGTGGTTTTCGGTTCTCCTTTTTCATTTCAGGACTGAAACTGCATGATATGTGGTATCCTTGACAGTCAAAATGACCTTGGCGGTATGCTTTTGGGAAGAAATTTAAAGAGCTAAAATTAAAAGTAAGCACTCCAAATAACCAATTCCATTTTACATTTATTCTTTTTTTTATTGAAAACTGGGTCTTTCTACATTCTAAAATTTCCATCGTTCCTGCTACAGGAATATTGTACTTCAGATCTATCTCAAAAATGTCCAAATATTTGCTGAGAACCTAATCCCAGTGTTCATTCATTCCCAATGATTTATTGAGTTTTTATGTTGATCCTGGTATTATTTCAGAAATTTTGAGGACAGACCATGAGAATAAGTTATTATAATAAACTTACCGTTTAAATGGAGACAAAAAAGCCAATGCTATAATCTTAGATATAGTGACAATAGAAAGTATAATAGCGGGCTGGAAAGATAGCCTAGCGGTTAAGAGCGCCGACCGCTCTTACAGCGGACGCCGGTTCGATCCCCAGCACCCACATGGCGGCTAAGAACCGTCTGAAACTCCAATTCCAGGAGAACTCCAGTTCCAGGGGAATCCGATACCCTCTTCTGACCTCCGCGGCGTTGCACGACACGGGTGCACAAACTTGCATGCAGACAGTACATTCATACACATACAGAAATAAATAAAATTAATTAAAAAAAATTAAAAAAAAAAAGAAAGTATAATAGTATAACGATTATTGCTTTTATAAAGTGAATTGGCAGAATGATTACAGAAATTCTCTGTAAACTGTTATGTTCATTACAAACTTAAAGGAATGTGGAAATCAATATTAGAATTACTGAAAAAAAATCCATACAGAGAAGTGCCCAGGCAACTGCTAGAGTGAGGAAGAATGCACTTGGGGTGTCATGTTCAAAAATACCAAGGAAGACATTGTGGATGAAGAAGTGAAAAAGAATTAGAGAGTGGAATTGAGGAGAGCAGCTTTCTGATAGAAAACCCAAGTTGCACAGAATTGATTAACTTATGGGCCGAGCATATGAGAATAAATGAATTTAAGGATTAATGAGAAAGTTAATTTCTTCCTTATTTATGTCCATTTCTTTTTCTGCTCTTCGTTTTCTCCATTCCCTCTAAACTTGTTACCCCCGCCCCTTTCCAGGTAACCTTTCTTTGGCTGTTAAAATCTGGAATTTTGAAAGCGATGATGAGTTATTAGAGTCTCATGCCGACAATAAAACATTTCTAAGGAAAATTATTTTCTGTGTATACAACTAATTCCCTCACATTTGTTTTATAGCACACTGTGGTTTTAAGCCAGATTAGAAGACACTTAAATTTTTACATATGTCAATTGCTATAATTATTTTGGGCAGTAAATTATTGGCACTAAAGGGAAAATTATAGTTTTTAAATTGTTATATTCAGTATTTTCTTTATGGAAACCTTCAATCACATCTCACATCAAATTTAATGTATTTTGGGCATGAGAGATGGCTCATCTGTTAAGAGCATTGGGTGTTCTTATAGAGGACCCAGGTTTCATTCCCTGTACCTATAAGGCCACTAAAAACTGTCTGAAACTCCAGTTACAGAAGAATCAGATGATTTCTTCTGACTTCCACAAGCATTGCATGACATGGGTGCACTTATATGCATGTAGGCAATACTCATACAAAAATAGTAAAAATAATTAATAAGATATTTTTTAATTAATGCATTTCTCTTGAAATATATGGATCTCATGATTTTTGTTCCTAAATATCAATTCTGAATCATTTTGTGGAAAAAAGATTCTACGTTAAGGATTATCTTTCTAGGATAAATATGTGATCCCAGGTTGAGTACAGTGGTCATCAATAATTTTTTAATATGTGTGAATATACTGTCTGCATGCAGGTTTGTGCACCAATGTCATGCAATGCTGCAGAGGTCAGAAGAAGAAGGTGTTGGATTCCCCTTGAACTGGAGTTAAAGATGGTTCTCAGCCGCCATGTGGGTGCTGGGGATTGAACCCAGGTCCTTTGCAAGAACAGTTGGTGCTCTTAACCACTAGATCATCTCACCTGCCCAGTCTTTAATAATTTTATGTTTATTTGCATCTTTGTTTTTCCCAGTTTTACTTTTCACTTTCACATTGTGTATACATTTAACTCGCCTTACAGTTTTTTTAATATTTTGTTTATTATTTTAGTTTTATTTTGTGCATATGAGCATATTGGTTCCATATATATATATATATATATATATATATATATATCCACCCAAGTCATGCAATGCCCATGAATATCACAAGGAGACATCGGATCCCATAGAACTTTAGTTACATATGGTTGGTAGCTGCCATGTGGACAATGGGATTCCAAGCCTGGTCCTTTGCAGGAACAACCAGTGCTCTTAACACCTAAGCCATCTTTCAAGGCCCTTTACCTCAGAGATTTAAATCATCTGAAGGAAGCTATTATTCAGAATTTAAAAAAAAAGTGTAAGTGTAAAGTATCTGAACATAATATATAATTTTTTTTATCTTTTCAAGACAGTGTCTCCCTGTAGCCCCAGCTGTCCCGGAACTCACTCTGTAGACCAGGCTGGCCTTGAACTCACAAAGATCCACCTGTCTCAGCCTCCCAAGTGCTAGGATTAAAAGCTTGGGCCACCACCCCGGCAAACTAATACACTGAACATAATATATAAAATCAAATAGTAAATAAGAATAGACTTGATTTATTTAGTAAAATAAAATAATAGCAATGAAATATACTATACACACTTCCAGTATTAACAAATACTGAAACTTTTAGATAAATTATGCTTTTGTTAAAGATGCATGCTGTTATTTATATTACTATGTTAGTTACTTTTCTGGTTCATTGGATAAAATACCCTCACAAAGCAACTAAAGTGAGGAAGAATTTATTCTGGCTCAGCATTAGAAAGTCCGTTATTGTGGGGAAGAAAGTCTGTTATTGCAAAGAAGCAGGTGGAGCCTGCTTGTGGGATTTTGTCTCCAGTCAAGAAACAAAGAACACTGAATGATAAGGCATACTCCGATGTTATTTTTTTTTTATTTATTATTTTGCGTCTTTTCGAGACAGGCTCTCCCTGTAGCCCCAGCTGTCCTGAACTCACTCCTGTAGACCAGGCTGCCTTGAACTCACAAGATGCGTGCCTGCCTCTGCCTCCCAAGTGCTATTAAGTTTTTTTTTATCATTATTTATTTATTTTTTTTTAGCCTTCTTTTTTTTTTTTTTATTGATGTTCTTGTGTTTTCATACAACATTTTCCAATTCAGTTCAGGCATATATCACCTTTTCCCTTCCCCCCACCCCACCCCTATCCATCCCCAGATCATGCATTCTGCCATAAGTTTTCTGCATCTTTCTCTGCTTTTTTGTTTTTGTATTTTCATCTGTTTTTAAACAACTAAGTTGATAATTTGTGAGTACAAGCATCCTTCATGTAAAACCAATTTGCAAGCAGTTGTGCCCAAAACCCCACAGCCTCATGGGTCCCACCATCCCCCAGGGGGGGGGGCTTGTATGTTCAATCAAGTGATCAAATGAGTGTCCAGTCGTATATTGTTGTAGTTTCACATTAACCCCAATCGAAGCCCTTACATTCTACCATGCCCCTCTTCGCCAGATTGTTCCCTGGCTTAGAAAAGGGGCACAGGTGGATGAGAAGCAAAACACTCTACTTTCTCTGGAGCTGATGTCTTGGTCTCTAGTCAGTTCTCTGCTGTTTTCTTTCATGGGCTGCCAGCTGTGTCCAGGCATAACCTTTCGATCCTACTGATGAAGCACATGTAATTAGATATTTAGGTATTAAACAGTATAATATATAGCCTTTCGATCCTACTAAATGAAACACACACAATTAGATATATATGGTATTAAACCGAGTACTAATTGTTATGGTAAGGTTTTCTTTGGTATAGACACAGATTGTTTGGATGGTATGTTAATTCATGATTTACATTTTCTTCTGTTAAGTATGCAGGCTCTTCGTGGGTTTATAACATCTCCTAACCATTAGAGGATGTAAGCTTGTGGCATCAGCCGTGGGTTATTCCTCCAAGGAGAGAGCTAATAGCCAATTAGATTTGGGATATACAGACATATGGCTGCCACTGCTGCACAGTATTTCCAGGCAGATGAGGTGTAGCTGGTGCTGACGGAGGAGTCTTGCGTGACTCAAGGAGACCTATATTTGCTTTATTGGTTTAGTGGTCTTTGGTAACACTCTCTGGCATCCCAGAGACTATCTGTACACTTGCAAGTGCGTTCTCCATACATCTTTCCCATGTTTATATCAGGTCTTCAACAGCAGGGCCTTATCGCCTCTCTTCCTGCAGATATCCCAGTTTGGCCAGGGGATCCAAGCCCCCACAAATGGTAAAGGCTCCTTGCCTCCATACTCGTTATTTTTAATGCAATCATGGACTTCAGGACTAAAAGTCATGCCACCCACAATTAAGATGGGTCTTCTCACCCCAGTTAGTCTAATCTGATTAAATCCTCACATTCTTGTCCAAAGAAGTGCTTTCTAAGTGACCAAAGATCATATAAATTGGACAAAATTGACCACCACAGTTACTATATTATAGCAATGTAGCTCTACCTACAAGCAGTTTATAAACAGGCATACTGTATATTGAATTGTCATTTTCCACTTCTTGAGGAAAGTTTAATGAAAATAATTAAACTTAGACCAACAATTTTACCAGGAACTAAAGATAATGAACACTTTCTATAGTTAAAATTATTCCCTTTAGCAATGAATACATAAAAATAAAAATGGTATTTATTTATTATCTCAGTTGTTTGTTAACCAAATTGGATAAACAATATTCCCTATTAATAATTATGCAGTGAACTCTAACACACAGTTCATTCATGTGGCCAGGAAAATAATGAAAACATGGCTTTCTGCATTTCCTCTATATTCAAAAAATGCTGAAATCCTCATTTCAGTATTCACTGAAAGCTGCACATCTCTGTCATTTCTACGTGCAGAGCCTTTGGTTGGCACTTTTAACCACTGTTGGGTTCTATATTTTCTTTTCACCCTTTCTCAACCTGATCACTTTTTATTTAGGCATCTTTTTGTTCAAAATGTATAGTCAGTCATCAATGGAATAAGTTCTACCCATTCTTAAGGTCTAGCTTTAAATGCAATTCTTCAAATGATTGAAAAATTATTCTTCATTTACTATCTACACAAACGAATTGAAAAATTTATAGTACATATTTAATACTGATGTGGTTATTATTTTGTGTTACTTGCTTGAGCCCTTTTTGTATTTCTAAATACATATGGCAGCTCCGAATATGTCAGTTGACTATATGTCTCTATCATGCTGTGAAATATTTAGAAATTCCATAATATAAAAATTAACTTTACCAGTGGACTGCTTCACATACTGACCCCAGGCAGACATATGCACTAGTGTCCTGACATCATATGTGCATTTCTCAGGGGTTCTGGAGCCAACACATTTCTATCTGGCTTCCCTGCCCCCCCCCCAGGATCAATTCATCTTTTATTTCCCTCCCCTCATCTGGCTTCCCTCCTCCTCATTCCAAGTTCACCGTTGTCCTCACCAACCCTCCATAGTATCTAACTCCCCACCATTCTCTCTCTCTCTCTCTCTCTCTCTCTCTCTCTCTCTCTCGGGCTCAATGGAACAAAACCTCTGGGACACCTTAGCAGTAGTCTTAAGAGGGAAATTTACAGCTCTTAGTGACTACATTAAAAAATCATAAAGAGCATCTGTAAAAGACTTTTGTAAGTTAATACTTTAAAAGTCTATACTCAATTGAGTTTGAAAAGCTAAAAGCCATATATGAATTTTTAGAGTCATGGAAACCACCAAATTTAAACCAAGAAGATGTTAGCAGCTTAAACAGATCCATAAAAATGTGGAAATTGAGCCGGGCATGGTGGCGGCACATGCCTTTAATCCTAGCACTTGGGAGGCAGAGGCAGGCAGATCTTTGTGAGTTCAAGGCCAGCCTGATCTACAGAGTGAGTTCCAGGACAGCTGGGGCCCACAGGGAGACCCTGTCTCGAAAAGACCAAAAAAAATTAATAATAATGTTAAATAATGAAATTCCCTATTCCTCTCTAGAAGCTACTTAAGAGGGAACTCACACTGTGCCTATTAAAATGTCTGAAAAACAAACCTTGAGTCCAGGCACCATGGCCCGCTCCTGAGGGGGTAGGGCACTCAAGTGATACTGTCAACCTCCTTAATGTTTGATTAGATGTCTATGCTTCTATTTGTGTTTTATTAATAGAAATAGGAAGGAGAATACTAAATGAGCCACCAGTCTGTTGAAAACAGAACTAGGACTGACCCAAGAGTTTAATGGAGAGAAAACATGGATGATTCTATTTCTCTCTCTCACCCTCCCCTCAAGGCCTGGGGACTCTTGGCAGAAAAGGTTGGTGCATCAATTTGTAAGGGCCAAAGAAGGGGGGTGAATTGTGAGATCACAGCAAAAGTGGACTAGACTTTCATTTGATCAGCACATTTATGTATAAAAACCTCTCCATCTAGACCTGGGGACCCTGGTTTTTACAAAATTTGGACACAGATGCTTGCTAATTGGGTTCACATGGACATTGCTTATGTTTATTACTTATGTTACTAATTGGTATAAATTCTAATGTACTTGGTATCCTTGGNAAAAAAAAAAGAAAAAAAAAAAAAAAAAATACAAAAAAAAAAAAAAAAAAAAAAAAAAAAAAAAAAAGAAACCTATATGCAAGCACAACATATTTCTAAATGGAGAAAAACTGGAAACATTCTGATTAAAATCATGACTCAGACAGGGCTGCATTCTATCTCCACTCGTTTTCAATATAATGCTTGAAACCCTTGCAGGAGCAATAAGACAAGAGAAGGAAATTAAAGGAGTACTAATTGGAAAAGATTGTCAAATTATCTCTATTGGCAGATGATCATACATAAGAGATCCAAAAATTCTACCAGGAAATGATTAATGCTTTCAGTAAAGTGTTAGGTTAGAAAATCAACGTATAAAAATCAGTAGTATTTCTATGTACTGACAATAAGCAATCAGAAAAAGCATGCAAGGAAACCATTCACAATAACTTCAAAAAATAAAATATTTAGAAATAAACCTAACCAGAAACATTAAAGATCTCTACACTGAAAATTTCAAAACTTTAAAGAAAGAGATATAGAAAGACAGGAGGAGATGGAAAATTCTACCGTGATTGTGAATTGGTAGAATAAATATGATGAAAATGATCATCTTACCCAAAATGATCTATAGTTGAAAGGCAATGCCAGTCAAAATACCCACAACATTTTTCATAGAGCTAGAAGGAGTCATCCAAAAATTCATCTGGAACCACAAAAGATCCCAGATAACCAAAACAATCTTGAGAAGAAAAAAAAAATAATAAAAATAAAGCAGGGGGCATCACCATACCAGTTCTCAGGTCAAATTTCAGAGCTGTAGTTACAAAAACAGCATGGTACTGCCACAAAAATTGACACATAGATCAATGGAACAGAATAGATTATCCAAACATGAATACACACAATTTCAGCCACCTGATATTTGACAAAAGTGCCAAGAATACACAATGGGGGAAAAACATCTTCAACAAATGGTGCTGGTAGAACTGGATCATCACATGTAGAAGAATGAAACTAGAGCCTTGTCTTTCCCCCTGCACAAAAGTTGACTCTAAGGGGATCAAAGACCTCAGTATAAAATCTGAAACTGCTAGAAGACCACATAGATAGTACCCTCCAAGATGTAGGAGTAGGAAAGGACTTTTATAATGGGAAATCAGTGGCTCAGGCATTAAGGTCAAGTGTCTATAAGCTCAAAGCTTCTGTACAGCAAAAGCAACAAAGAAAGTGAAGAGGAAACCCACTGAGTGGGAGAAAATCTTTACCAGCCACACATTTGACATAGGATTAATATCCAGAATAAATAAATAACTCAAAAAACAAAGTACTAATGAAATAAACAACTCAATAAAAATGATGGGCTACAGTTATGAACAGGGACTTCTGAATTGAAGAAGGGGAAAACACATTCACTGTTGGTGGGAATGCAGACAAGTACAACTACTATGGGAGTCAGCGTGGGGATCTCAAAAGACTAAAAATGAACCTACCATCCAACCCAGTTCCACCATTCTTTGGCATATACCCAAAGGACTCCTAATTCTTTAAATATACCTGGACACCTATCTTCGTTGCTGCTTTCTTCACAATACCGAAGAAATGGAAACAAATTGAATGGACCATAACAGATGAATGGATAATAATGTGGTACATGTACACAACTCAGCAGTAAGAAGAGATGAAATTATGAATTTTGCAGGTAAATAGATTGATCAAGAGAATGTTATTCTGAGTGAAGTAACACAAAGGCATTAAAACAGGTGATATATTTTCTCCCTCATTTGTGGACCAGTGGATCATAGAATCAATTTCCTTTGGCAAGTATATATCCTGATGTAACACAATCATCTAAGAAATTAGAAAGGATACATGGAGGTAAAGGAAAAGAAAGAACCAAAAGAGATGGGCAGCAAAGAATGGGTGTTAGTATGTGGGAGGTGGGGAAGGTGGGCCTGTTTGTTTGAGAGAATGGGAGATATATTGGGAGGTACAGTGGGAAGCGTTGGGAACCCAGATTGTATTGTGACGCTCTGGAGACTCCACGAGATATTCACATACACTGTGTGTACATTAGTGAACAGTGGTGGGATAAAAAGTAAAAAAATAGAATAGACAAAAGAATGGATTTGGAAAAAATAAGTTTATCAACCAACCTTAAAATGTTAAGTGGTACAAAGTAAATATTCAGTGCATGTGCATTGGATTAAACTGTCTTCTCGAACTGAAAATGCAAATTAATTTGAAGAAAGTGATCTATTTTGGATCACTAAAATATATATTTAGGTTTAAATTATGAAATTGATCATATTCTTTGTAACTTCAAGAAGACCACTATATCAGGATAGGCAAATCTAGAGAAAAACCTTGGATAGTGGCTCATCTGAAAATCCCCAGAATATACTTAAGGAAGAAAATATTATTCATCAATTCCAAATTATTATTTAGAACATCAATTAGAGATAGTCCAGAATTGTACAAGGGAACTATATAATTTCTCTTATAGCATTTGAATTATAATGAATGAGAAAATGCTAATGTACACTGAAACATTTTCCACTTTAAAAAATCACTTTAAGTATTGTACTTTTAAGCAGGCATTAACCATTTAATTATATTGTGTTTCTCTATATGTGCATATTTAGATATTAGTTGCTTTCTTCAATGTTAAAAACAGTAACACTTATCTACCTGGAGTTTTTCAGATCAAATTTCAGATGCACTGAAAAAAAATCTGCATCTTGACTTGGTGCCTGGTGATTCATGTGTTGCCTAATGTGTATGTAGCATCAACTTACTGATCTGAAGATCAGTTGTCAAAATAGCATTGTTTTGATTCTCCATCTCTTGCTATTACTTGCTCTTTGTAGCCTCCAGATTTACAAAAAAATAAGGACTTGTGTGTCCTACTTTTATAATTTTACTATGTAATATAATGATACAAATTTGGGTATAACCTCTGTCACATAAATAAACAGCAACCAGTAAGAAATAAAACAACTATTTTGTTACATGATTTAACTACATCTCTAGCATATACAGTTTATAAAGAATATTAATATGGTAAATCATATGAAAGCAGTACTTGACCTCAGGATTTACTGCATTTCATTAAATTGTGGACTACCTTTTTTGAAAGATGGCCTAGCGGTTAAGAGCGCCAACCGCTCTTACAGAGGACCCGGGTTTGGTCCCCAGCACACACGTGGCGGCCGAGAGCTGTCTGAACCTCCAATTCCAGGAGAACTCCAGTTCCAGGGGAATCTGATACTCTCTTCTGACCTCCGCGGCGTTGCACGACATAGGTGCACAGACTTGCATGCAGACAATACATTCATACACATACATAAATGAATAAAATTAATAAAAATTAAAAAAAATTTCTGCAGTGCCATATTCCCTTTTATTTCTATTCTATCAATATATGTTAACACTTAATATCATCAACAGTTACATATTTATAACATTCTCCTTCTCAAGGCCATTCTCGCATAGACTCTCAAATGCCAACCAAACTATTATATTTCAGCACTCGTGTGGATGTATGGTATGGATTAGAGTACCGCAAAGGCTCTCCTGAACACAGAGCTTAGATAATTTTAATGTGAAAGGGGAAAGAGTGAGAGAGAGAGAGAGAGAGAGAGAGAGAGAGAGAGAGAGAGAAAATGTGTCTGTCTGTATTAAAGTCCAATTTAAAATAACTACTGTTACAATTTCCAATTCTAATAACTTTCCTTGAAGAAATGTTTATTAAAATGAACACCTTTGTTACACATTTTTGCTTAGGAATGGAGGTGAGCTCAGCGGGGTCTCTTCAAGAGCAGTTCCACTGGATTATGGTTGCAAACATGATTTCTAAAGTATATACAGGAAACTACAGATAAGTGATTTCCACAGATGACTGACAAATGTTTTCTGCACCACTGGAGCACCAAAGCTTTAGCTGGTTTTCAAAATAACAAATAATGGGCATCTTTGAAGAGAAAAGCTTTTTTATTCTTGGACTCACACTCATCTCTGGAAAAACTTCAGTGCTTTCAGGATTAAGGAGTGAACTTGCCAACAAAATAGCTCATTCTCAACTGTTCTGGGATTAATACAGACTTGAAAAGTGTTAAAAAGAGAAGATATTGTGGGTGTGAAATAAGAGAATCATGTCTCTGGTAAATACAGCAAGGAAATAATGTACCTTGAGTTAATTCAGATGTTTATTTTTCTTTCCCTAATTCTGTGTCTTATAACAATTTAATGTACCTTTCATTAGTTTCTACAGGAGGAGGTTAAGGATTCTTGGTGATCAGACATATTCATGTCATACTTCTTAGATATTGTGTTAAAGGTAGATGGATATGGAAATTTGAATGGAAGGAAAATGTGGACAGAATGGTTGTCCTGGGAAGAGCTCCAAATGTCTCTGTCCACTCACTGAATTTGTTAAACTTCCTAAAGTGATCAAATATGGCTTTTCACCCTGTTGATTGTAATTTTAAAAGATAATTTTCACTGAAGAAACTTCATACAACACTAAGTATGTAATCCAGAAAGAAATTTAATTTACAGTGACAGATTTTATAGGAGGCAGGCCAGACTTTTGTATTGTACATCTATTAATTTATTTTCCCTATAGATCACCTATGTGGGAAGATAGTTATCACTAGGAGATATCTGGATTGTAATAAAAATAAAGCAGAAAATACTTGTAACTGGATTCATTTATTTATTAACATGATGATGGGTAGTATCCTGAATCCACCCCAAAACATTCTACCATATCCTCATATGTTCTTGTGTACAATGATTCATCAACCATCTTTTTCTCTTGCAGTACTCATAATTACATTACTTTGTCTTTCAAATTGTGTGTTGAAAATGGTCCACTTGCCTCAATACCTCTCACAATTTCTTTATTCAATGTTAATTCTGCCCATTCCCATTTCTCATGTTAGTTATTCTGATATCCTACTAATTATGCTTCCATTTACCATTCTCTGCTTTGCATACTTACCTGTTATTCATTTTTACAATTCTAGAGTGGTTTATCTTCTTCTAATCATAATAATCATGTAATAAATGGTTCAACCTCTCATCAACTTTACAGTAAGGAACTCAAAAAACAAGGGTGGGCAGGATGACACAGTGGATGAAATAACATGCAGTCAGGCTTTATGGCCTGTTTAAGATCACTGGAACCCATACCATGGGAGGAGAGACCCATCACCCACAAGTTGTTCTCTGAACTTCACATGAACTTCCTGGTACTCTGTAGACTGTATATCTATTTGAGAGAATTGGACTATCATGATTTGTAGGGAGTCTATAGTTCCAAGTTTGGCATGGTTAGATTTCTCTAGCATAGGCTAAATGTCTTCCTCCAACTCATTGCTTTAGATAAAGCAGATCAGCGACAGATATTCTCTTATAAGTCCTGTCTTGCTATCTCCAAGTCTCAACCCAATTATATTTCTTAAAGTTTTAGAAGTTCTATGATAGTTCATTATGTAGTCTACAGTAAGATAAGGTTGTTAGTTTTCAGCTTTTAGTAACTTACATTAATTCAGTTTTGTGTTAATAAAGTCATACTTTTACAAACGAAGTACTTGCTTTCCTCTAAATGTTAGTTAATGCTATTTTTAAATTCAACTAAAAGTTAGCACTGCAGCAATTTATCCACTGAGCCAACTACAAGTCCTCAAAGTGTTGCATGTTCAAAATTCTTGAGTTGATTATCAAGTCCCCAGAATTTTACTAGTTCCGACATAGTTCAAAATTCTGACTCCAGGGGCTGAGGACATGACTTGAGAAGTACTGGGATTTATATGTAAGTATGAGGACTCCAGATGGGATCGCCACCACTCAAATGAATGCTGGGTTTCACAGAGTACGGAACCCCAGCTCTGAGGCTAGAGAGATACCAGACACCTGGAGCCTATTAGCCAAATTCATGACCTCCAGTCTCAGTGAGAGATCCTGTCTCAAAAATTAATATGGCAACCCAGGGCTAGTGCCTTTTTCAGGAAGAAGAAAAAAATGGATCTCTCTAAGAATGGGTTCAACCTAACCTAAATAGTGAGTTCCTCACCAACTGCGCATACAGAAGGAACATGTCTCTAAAGAAAACCAAAAATTTAAAACAGGTAAACTGGAATACAATGCAAAAACATGCTAGATATTGACATATGGTCTATACCCACACATGCATAGATATGTGCACATATACATACCATGCACACACACAAATGCAATCACACAAGTACACACACACAAGCATGCATGCAAAGTCTAAATCCAGAGGTTCTATTGTCATCCAAGGCAAATGCTTTGTTGTGAGCACCTGCATAAACTTATAAAGATGAAAATCAACAGGCAATCAGTGAAAGCTGAGGGAGTATCACTTTTCTGTAAGATGACCTCCCTGAGTGAGGAATACAGATGAACTTCCCTGTAAACAGGGACACATAGGCACCAGCTAATAGACTCAATATATATTCTCTCTCTCTCTCTCTCTCTCTCTCTCTCTCTCTCTCTATATATATATATATATAATATGTATTATAAATGCACATATGCATATACGTATTATTCATATATGCACATGAACTAGAGTAGAGAAGACTAGAAATTGTGAGGGAATGATAGGGGAACATGGGAAGATTCAGAGAGGGACTGGATCAGCATGAAATAATGCAAATGCAGTAGTCATGTAGGAAACATTTAAAGATGTCATATACTCCTACAACAGTGGCTCAGAGGAAACATTACTCTTTCGAAAGTTGAAAAAAATGGGTGAATAGCAAGATCAGAATAAAAAGAAGACAAAACCTGTCAGAGTAATTACTTACCTATAGCAGACTGTCTGTTTTGAGACACAAGGCAGCTTCTCCTGTGCCTTACTGCCTACTGCACACATCACATGATCGTTTTCTTTCCACTTGGATTTTTCTCTTGTTTCTTACTATTAATCTCAGTAAAACATCCAGCAACAGCCACATCACAACCTGAAACCATACCGTCTTGAAATTGCCTCTAAAAATTAGTTACTCCAGAAATCTTTTTTATATTTTTTTTAAAATTTTATTTATTTTTGTATGTGTATGAATTTACTATCTGCATGTAGGTTGGTGCACCCCTGTTGTACAATGCCTCAGAGGTCAGAAGAGGTCATCAGATTCCCCTGGAACTGGAGCCAAAGACTGTTCTCAGCTGCCATGTGGCTGCTGGGGATTGAACCCAGGTCCTCTGCAAGAGCGGTCAGTGCTCTTAACCACTAGGCCATCTTTCCAGCCCCGTTACTCCAGAAATCTTAAGTCAGCCTTACTCAGTCTCATGATATTGAAAAAATTAGAGAGATATCATTTTCAAGAATACAGCATGTACAGCTTGAAGTAGATTCCTAGCAAAATCCTTGTTTATACCTGACCCTACCTGAGCTATCCTTCCCTGTCTTATTGGCATTTGATGTACTGAGCACTCATTGGAATTACCCCAAGCTCTGTTTACTACATTTCCAGCATTATCTACTACACTCCAAATCCTTCCAAATTTGTTCCAAGTCTAGTTCCAAAGGTTTATGAACCCCAATAGTCACTACACTGATTTCAAATCTAAGGGACCAGTTATTCTCTGTTTTGGTTTCTTTAATCATCAGCATCACAGAATGTCTGATATAAACATTTTAAAAGAGACATTATTTCTTGTGCAGCTGCTGTCTGATTTAGGAAGTCTTTTCCTACACCTATGTCTTGTAGTTTGCTGCTAAGTTTTTCTTCTATTACCTCCAGAGTTTTGAGTTTCACGTTGAGGTCTTTAATCCATCTGGAATTGACTTTTGTGCAAGGTGAGAGGTAGGGGTTGATTTCATTCTTCTACAAGTGGTGATCCAGTTTTGCCAGCACCACTTGTTGAAGATGCTGTCTTTCCTCCATTGTGTCTTCTTGGCCCCTTTATCAAATATGAGGTGGCTGAAGTTGTATGTGCTCAGGTTTGGATCTTCAGTTTATTCCATTGGTCAACTGGTCTGTTTTTGTGCCAGTACCAAGCTGTTTTTATAACTATAGCCCTGTAGTATAGTTTTAAATCTGGTATAAAGATCGCCCCCTGTATTGCTCTTTTTGCTCAGGGTTGCTCTGGCTATTCGGGGTCTTTTGTTTTTCCAAATGAAATTGAGGATTTTATTTCCAAGCCTGTGAAGAAGCTCTTGGGGATTTTGATTGGGATTGCATTAAATCTGTATACAAGTTTAGGTAGAATGGACATTTTCACTACATTTATTTTCCCAATCAATGAACATGGGAGGTTTGTCCATCTTCTGATGTCTTCTTCAATTTTCTTCTTCAGATGTTTAAAATTTTTGTTGTAGAGATCCTTGGTGTCTTTGGTTAGGTTTGTTCCTAGGTATTTTATTGTTTTTGAGGCTATTTTAAGTGAGAAGGTCTCCTTGTAGTCCTTCTTCAGTTGCTTATTGTTGGTGTAAAGAAAGGCTACTGATTTTTCTAGATTTATTTTGTATCCTGCTCCACTTTACTGAAGTTCTTAATCGTTTCTAGGAAGTTTCCTGGTGGATTCTTAGCATCCCTTAAGTAGACAATCATATCATACACAAAAAGGGATAGCTTTGACTCCTCTCCCATAAAGACCTTCCTTTAATTTCCTTTTCCCTGCCTTATTGCCCTAGCAAGGATTTAAATATAGACAATTGACAAATGGGAAAAAGCTTCTGTACATAAAAAAAAAAAAAAACTTCTGTACATCAAAAGAAAACAATACAAGGAAGTAAAGAGGAAAACCCCACTTAGTGGAGAGAAAAATCTTTACTGCAGATGACAATCTGACAAAGCATAATTTCTCCAAAGTTATACAACTTACTCAAAAAACAAAGAAAAAAGAAAACAAATGAACTACTCAAAAAATAGTAAAGAGATGAACAGAGAACAAGGAGTTCACAAATGTGGGAGAAAAGATGGCTGGGAAACATCTTAAAAAACTGTTTAACATCACTAATAAATAGGGGAAATGCAAATTACGACCACTCTAAGATATCACCTCGCTCCGATAAATCTGGCCAGGATCAAGAAAACAATATGGATACCAAGTGCTGGAGAGGTTGTGGGGAGAAAGGAACACTGATCCATTTGCTTTTGGTGGAAATAAAAATTGGTGTAGCCACTATGGAAACAGTGTGGAAAACCCTTTTGGAGGACTCCAAAATGAGCTTGCCATTTTGACCCAGGACATACCATTCCTAGGTATATAACCACAAGACTCATCTTACTGCAAAGAAAATTACATGCTCGCGTAATATTTGTTTCAGCTCTGTTCACAATAGCAAAAGCTGGAACCAACCCAAATGCCGTTCAACTGATGAATGGATTTTAGAAAAAATGTAGTACACCATGTACACAATGGAGTTTCTTAGCAGCAATAAAAGAAAGATGATATCATGAACTTTGCCAGGTAAATGGATGGAGCTGGAGGATATGATATTAAGTGAAGTAACACAACCACAGAAAACTAAAACTATGTAATGGTATCACTCATATGTGGATGCTAGCATCTAACCCAGTTATTAATATTTCTTGTGAATAGGGATGCTTTTTGAAAGAACAACAACAGAAGACTGCATCAGAAACAGACTGACCTGAACTGCGTGAACTTGGGAGGGGTGGAGGGGTGGGAGAGGGACATGGGGTCTATATTCTATTAATGTAATATTTTAACTTAAATTACATGGGGGCATTTTTACTTAAAATTTTTACTTATACAATAACTTTGGGATTAACCATATACAAATGTTCTCTCTAAATTCTCTGTTGTGTTTTTCAGTATTTCATCTGTGTAAACATTCTCTTTTACCTGCTTATGATAATTTTAACTTAACGGAATTAGTTTGCTTCCCAAATAACAACATACAGTCACCCAAAAACAACAAAACAAAAAAAAATATGGACAAATGTGATGAAATTTACACTTTGATCCCTGCCTACAGGTATGTATAGTGTACTACAACTGGTCTCTTTTTTTGAGACTCTGATTGTTGGGTCAAAGAAATTAAAATAAAAAAAAAAGAGGGGATACAGTTACATATTAAACCTTTCTTGTCAAAAACTTTCAATTTAATCTTAAGAGCTAACCATGGGAAAGATTTGTTGTTCCCACGGTCAAAAACAGTCACCAACTCAAAGGCTGAGTAAAGAAAGGATACGAGCTTCCATCGTTAGGCCTTGTACCAAGAAAAACCAGCAGAGAAGTTACCATCTTAACACTAAAAGGAGAATAAGCCTCAGACTGCCTACACGCATCAAACATCTCTGAGGACCAGCATAGGTGTAACATCTGTTTTCAGTGAGTCCTAATGAACTTTACCTTCTAAGTGCAGCACAGTTTCAATATTAGAGACCTCCTTACCCTCTTTTTATGAACAAAGAAAAACATGGCTGGTAATGAAGTCATCCTTCTAATGTTAAATTAGAGCTGACTGTTTAGAAGTAATACTCGTTATAAAACTGCAAAAACTGCTTTCTTTGACATAATATACATAGGAACTGTTAAAAAGGAATTATTGTCTATTCAGTACCAAATATAATGCTAAAGTCTTCTTAAGTGGTGCATATAAGCAAAATATATTAATACAAGAGAGCACTGATAGCAGCAATGGATATTCTTGCCAGGAGATGCTAGGCCAGGGGACCCAAGCCCCCCCCCCTCCAAAAAAAAGGTAACAGCTTATTGCCTGTAAAACTGGAATACATGCAAGAACAACCGAGGGTGTAAGCACGCCCTGCACTGTCAATGACCTGAGTAACCCTGGGAGGATTGTATTATAGTTTGATTGGGGTTGGTCTATAACTTTTCTGAAATTATACAACAATCACTGTGTAAACACTTTCCTTTATAATTGTAGGACAATTTTAAAGGAATTAAGCTTAAGTTTTACTTCCCAAATAAGAAGAAGTCATAGTCCAGTCATTTAGTTTAAAGAGCAAACGATGTTGTATTGGGTAAAATTTATTTAGCAGGTACCCAACTCTGCCAAGCTTTATCCACCAAGTTATAGATTATTTTAGGCTTAGTGAATTGTTAAGATTAGTTAAATTTCAGTGTAGGTTTTGGTGAAATGGGTAATTACTATTGAACTAACTTGGAATATAAAATTTGTTAATTGTTTTATTTATAATTTTTGTATTGGTTAAAGGTACACAAATGATCCTATTATATTTTTCTGATTATACAACATCACATTATAACACTTTTCTTTTACTTGTAGGACACAATTTAAAGAGAACTAAGCTTAAATTTTCCTTCCCAAATAAAGATAGCATTACAGTCAATGAAAACAGTTGGTGAATTTGAATGAAAACTTATGCACTTGTTCATCTGTTTATGGGTATGTGTATACAACCTAGGCATTATTAGGTCAAAACATAACAAAAAAAAAAAAAGAGGGAGGTGGGATTTGGGGTACTATCCTTTCTGGGATTACAAATGAAAAACTCTGTGATCCAATCCTATTGGATAAATGTTTCAATTCTTTCTGATCTTAAACTAACATGGGAGGAGAAATTTTATGTTCCCACAGGTAAAAATCACCAAATCTAAATGCCTGAAAACATACAGAACTTATGGCTATGCAGGATAAACTGAGGAATGCCAGCAGAGGAGGTGACACCATCTGAACATCAAAGAAAAGGAACTTAAGACTCTAACCATAAGTCACAGACACTGAGCATTCTCTCTGAATAAATACTGGGGTTAACTGTTTATAATGTGTCCTAATTAAGTTTACCTTTCAGATACTGAGGAAACTCCTACTTCTCCCCCTTATAGGAAAAGAAAAACATGATGGTAATAAAACCAACTTCTCCCGTGAACTGTAAATAGGCCAATTGTTTACAGTGGTAATTTCCTATAAAAGAGGCATAACTACCTTTTTTAATTGACTGATTAGCTAGGAATAGGTGAATACGGATATTTCCGTCTATCTAGGGGTCAAATTCAAATAGTAAAAGTTTCATATTTATTGTGTAACTAAGCGAAAATATATTACTACAGGAAAGCTCTGACATCAGCAATGAAATTATTCTGCCTAGAGATGTGGCTAGGGATATCAAACACCCCCCAAATTTATAAAGGCCTTTTGCCATAAGTGGGATATATGCAAGGAGAAAGGCAGTAAGTCCCTGTTGACAAAGACCTGGGTGTGAGCATGAAAAAATGTTTAGACATGAGGACTCACTTGCTAGCATACACCACTGGCCTCTGAAATGCAGGTAGAGCGTTTACCAAAGGCCACTAAAGCAATACACAGCAAATATTTGTCTCCGGAGACAAGCAAGACTCTCTGTCATATCAGCTTACACCTCACAGCCTGGAGATAGTGCAACAAGTGGCAATCCAAAAGTGTGTATATACATATTATATTATATATTATATTATAATATATATTATCCCAAATCTAATTGGTTATTAGCTCTCTCCTTGGAGGAATAAACCGCAGTGAATGCCCCACAAGGCTTATGTCTTCTCCATGGGTTGGAATGTTCTAAGCCACAATAAGAACTTGTCACCCGTTTTTAGAGAAACCAGTTTGCGGTGAGCAACCATCCAAGCATTCTGTGTCTATGCTCACAGCTTAGCTTGACATAATAATTAGAACTATGCTTAAATGCCTGTACATCCATGCTTGGCTTTGTTAGTATGATGAAAAGGGTATCACTGGGAAGCTGTCAACCATAGAAAGGGAAACAACCCTGAACAGACTAAAGTCCAAAATGATCAACTCCAAAGAAATTAGACTGTTTTCTTCCTTCTCACCCACTTGTGCCCCCTTCCCAAAGCCCCAGGGAACAAACTGCGGAGAGAGGAGGCGTGGTTGAGATTGTAAGGGCTGTGCGAGATAGGGTGTGAATCATTGAGACAAGGAATATAGTCCTGGACTCCTAACTGATCAACATGGCCTGTGCATACAAGCGTCTCCAATGGACTATGGGAACCTTGGGTTGTTCAAAATTTGGACATAGATACTTGCAAAATGCACCAATTACCTAATTGTATGACATACTGAGTAACATCAATGTTATCTGCAAACAACTGTGTCATTATATTGTAGAATCCCTTAAAAATAAAAAATAAAAATAAAAAAAGAGACATTATTTATTGGGCCATTAAAGTTTTCATGTTTTTAGTTCTTGATGCTTTCACCCCATGCACTTTGGCAGGCCATTATGTTGAGGAAAAAACAGTGAGAGATTGTATAGGGGCATACAAAATCTGCCTACAAAGTATGCACCTTGGTAACATACTTCACCAAAGAAGATCCCAATTTCTAAAGTTTCTATAGCATTAAAAAATATCACCTGCAACTAGACGCCAAGTATTAAACACACAAAGCCATGGAAGAAATTTCAAATTCAAATTAAAACAATGTGTCCTCTACACTATGAAAATTTATGAACATAAATATGTGTTTACACACACATACACACACAAACACACAGAATCACAAACACAAACATGGTGAGGGTGGGGTTAAGTGTACTAATTGTGTAATCAAATTGCTTCTATTGGAACATAAGCTTTACCACTTGACATACAACCTTAATTTAGGCATGTGGTAAATGTCATAGATTCCTGTGGTTGTAAGTGCCAGATTCCAGCAAGTTTTTGGTCTTCTGACAGCTGTGTAAGGTTGGTGACCCCATGAACAGACCTACGTCTAGGTTCATGGCCTCATGGGCAAACCATGGCTGAGGAGTTGATAATTGCACAGCTATACCCAACCATGAAGCAGTTGACTTCCATGACCTCACAGGTGGATGAACCCATAGTCAGAGGCTGTTAGCCTTCAAGATCACTCACCTGGTTATGGGATCCAGCCCCAAAACCAGACAAGATGAAAAGCTAGCTGAAAGATTGATAGTTCCATGATTGATAAACCTCAGCTTGCTTCTTCCACCTTGGAAGCTTTTTGTTGTTGTTTTGTATGGTTGGTTTTCTAGTACAAAACTCTTGCAACATTTTCCTTTCTCAAATTGGAGGCTTAGCTGGGTATAGTCTTACCCTGGAGGAACTCTCTCCATTATTTAAATGCAAATCCTAGGCCTCTCCTTAATTGCTCTAATTTCCTTATCAAAAGGATGCTGTCTTTCAGAAATTGCCTTGGATTGAACTTTAATTTTCTTAGTACTCCTTTTCAATTCAAATTATAGGTTCTTCATTTCTTTCTTCCCCTGCCCTGTGTTTCTGAAATCTAGAAAAGGTTGTTGCAACCTACTGAAATCATGCCTAACCAGAGGCAAGGAGAAACACATCCAGTTTCTCTCAAGATGCACAGTCCCCAGTTTATCTGGAGATGCTCCTCCTGATACCATACAGGCCTACCTGTACCCTATCCCCTCATTTCCTCACCCCACTTCTTGTGTGCTGACTTCCTTTGTGTTCCTGGATTTATTTTTTTTAAACATTTTTTTTTATTGATGCTTTGTGCATTTCATACATCATTTTCCAATTCAGTTCAGGCATATTTCCCTTTCCCTTCCCCCCCACCCCCGCCCCATCCCAGATCATGCATTCTGCCATAACTATCCTGCATCTTTCTCTCAGTTTCTTTTTTTTTTTCATTTTTTAGCTATAAGTGATAATCCATGAGTACAAGCATCCTTCATGTAAAACCAATTTGCAGGCTGTTGTGCCCAAACCCCCACAGCCCCACCTTCCAGCGGGGGGTGAGGGGTTGTATGTTCAATCAAGTTGATCAAATGAGTGTCCAGACTACATTGCTGTAGTTTCACCATTCACCCCAATCACAGCCCTTACATTCTATCATGCCCCCTCTTCTGCAGATTGTTCCCTAGACTTAGAAAAGGGGCACAGGTGGATGAGAAGCAAAAAACTGTCATTTCAATGCCATTTTAATGCTGGTCATCTTGCTCTCAAGTCATGTAGGCCAGTTTCATGCCCAGTCCCATGCCAAAAATAAACCCGCATATCTTTATTGGAGTCCTGTATACTTTTATGCTGGGCCTCCTCTTGGTATGAATCCAACACAATGAACTGCTTTTCTAACCCAGACTCCCAACGTTATCTACTTTATACCAAAAACCCATATGGTCAGAATATGGAAAACCAATAGCAGACTATCTGGTACCAATTTTTGTATTAGTTACTTTTCTGTTGCTGTGATAAAACACTGTGACGATAAGAAATTTTCAAAAGAAGAGTATATTTACCTTATGGTTCTGAAGGGGCAGGAGTCCATCATGCAGGGAGGCATGTCAGCAGAGGTGGCTGGAGTAGTAGCAGAAATTAAACACTCACATCTTCAAGCAGGCACAGGAAGCAATCAGGCTTTTCTTAAAAAAACTCATCATTACCATTTTATACTGTCCATAAATATGTCCATATACACTGCTGGGTCTGAAAACATCCACTGAAACCTCCTTGATACCTTAGGGATCACTTCAACAAATGACCTTTTTTCTTATCTTAGCTTGACTTCTCCCCTTTACTCATTTAAGTGGTTTTGTTCTCCTGGATTAAAGCAATATTTTATTTTAATTCTTTGAACACACTTACAATCTTCCTTTTGAATTCTTTTTCTGATAGTTCTCCAAGTCATTTTTAATACTTGTCATTTTTAGAGATTTGTGATTGATGGAGGAGAGATTTCATCTTGGTTTTCTATGTTCTTTTTGTTTCTGCACTGGGACTGCCCATCTGCAGTTAATTCATTCATTTTTTTTTTCTTCTCTTGTTTTTTTAAACTAATTTTATTGAATTTTTGTATATTTCATACACCATCTTAGGTCTCTTTATCCTCTCTTCCCCATTGGCAACCTCTCATTTCTCCTCAGGTCAGCTGGATTTCTTGGTTTCTGTTGTATACATGGCCTACAATTAAAGGTAGTATCCTCTGAAATCCCTCAGTTCAATATAGTTAGTCACTCCCTTAAAGAAGATCAGCTCTTCTTTACCCAGTATTAACCAGCTGCAAAATAGTTCTTTGGATAAGATTGGGGCCTGCTGCCCACATGATTTCATCTTACCCCAGTAAGTGTGGTTAAGATCTAGAGAACAAATTATACCACATGCTAAAGGGAATGTAGGGAAATGACAATGGTCATTAACAGTTGGTTTAATTGTAAACTCATGCAACCAATATGGAAATCAATGTGAAGAACTCAAAAAAACCTATAAATGAACCATCCAGTTATACCACTACTTGGCATATACCCAAAGGACTGGAGGTAGTGCAGGGATACTTGCATATCCATGTTTGCTGTTGTTATTTTCACAATAGCTAAGAAATGGAAGCTTATGTGTCCCTCACATGACAAGGGAAAAATGAAAATGCTGAACATTTACACAATGGAGTTCTACTCAGTGGTAAACAAAAACTAAAACATGAAGTTTCTTAGGTAAATAGATGAAAATAGAAACTGGTATACTAAGTGATCCATTAGGTGCTTTATGTAAACAATTCTACTTTTTTTTTTAATTTTATTTATTTCTGTATGTGTATGAATGTACTGTCTGCATGCCAGTCTGTGCACCCGTGTCGTGCAACGCCGCGGAGTTCAGAAGAGGGTCTCGGATTCCCCTGGAACTGGAGTTCTCCTGGAATTGGAGTTTCAGACGGTTCTCAGCCGCCATGTGGGTGCTGGGGATCGAACCCGGGTCCTCTGTAAGAGCGGTCGGCACTCTTAACCGCTAGGCTATCTCTCCAGCCCCGAATTCTACTTTTTTTCTTTAAGTGATGGTGTTTGCCATTTTCAATAGAAGACTAGTTTTTTGTAAAGTTGAGATATCCTCATCTGTGGCAACGGTATTTAGAGTCTAGTGCTCTAGGTGAAGCCTTACTTTTGGGGTCATATATTTTCTCTGTCACTTGAGGATTATACCCTGAGTCTATGACTTTCCCTGTGAGATGTAGACTTTCCCTCTGAGGTATAGGATTTCCTACATGCCTGTGGACCTTATCCAGAGTCAGATCTGTTCCCTAATCGGGTTCCTCAGCTACCACTGGGAATTGTGGAAGTTCAAATGCACCTATAGGCCTAACCTGGTGCTAAATCTGGCCCCATAAGTACATCTAGCTTTCCTCAAAGATACGGAAATCCCCAAGCACTAACAGGCCTGACCTTGATTACCTTACTGGTCTGTTCCTTTGGGCTTCTGCCATACCTTTGCTGCTGGAACATATAGAATTTTCCCAGTGTCTGAAACTGGTAGTCCGAGTTCTTTATTCATTTTGAAAGCTTTTGTATAATTCTGAAAAATGTAAGGTAAATACCAGTATATTTCATATGCATGGATTCATTTAAAACAATGTACATACAAGTGGGCATTAAAGTAAATTCCCAGCTGGAGAGATGGCATAGCAGTTAAAAGCACTGGGTTTTCTTGCTTAAGATCAAGTTTCAAATCTCAGAACCCTCATGGTGAAAAATAACTATAGCCCCAGTTTCAGGAGATTTGATGTCCTCTGATATCCTCCATGGGCATAACATGGCATAAGTACACATACACACATGTATGGAATACAATCATATACATATTATAAAAATAAATACATAAAAATAATTAAAAATAAATAAAAATAAAAGTAAACTCCTTTGGAGTAAAAAGGAACATACCTAAAGAGATCTCAAAATCATTATAGTAGGTCAGACTAGTACTACAAAATATCATCTTGAGACTAATTTTAAATTCCTTGATTTTGAACTATGTGCAGTATAATATTTGACATATTTTTCACAGACTTATATGAGAATACTCTGATTTTATATGTCTTTATTTAGTTTCTTATACTACATATATTACCCAGGGCATTTATTAAACTGAAAACTGCTCATTACAGTGAATTCTTTTTTTTTTTTCTATTAACATAGGTCATACCTTCAGTTGACAGAATATTTTATCTATTCCATTACAAGTGATACACTTATGTCATAGAGGTACATGCTAATTAAATGTTTATTGAATTACTCTTTCTATATCTATTCACCTTCAACAAATTGGAGACATAGGATTATTCTTGGGAAAATTAACAGGAAACCTCATATTAAGAACAAAATTACAGAGAGGAATGGTGGTACTAGGAAGTAAACCGGCCACACAGGAGCTTAAGTTAAGAGCTTTGAGCCCAGCTTTTACTGTATAGTAAGAACATGTTCAATACAGAAAACTAAACAAAACAGGAAACAAACAAAACTGAAGATGAAATTTTATCTGTACTTATTCCTTGGTATATAATACCTATCTGCAAACACAAATAATAAGGCCTATTATATTATCAAAGAAAACAACAACAAAAATCTCAATAAACAAATCAAATATTAGAACATAATTCATAAGTATCTAGGATTTTAGAATTGTTAGATAAGATATAAAATTACTATGACAAATACAGTATAGAATCTAGTGGAAAATATTACATTTATTTCCTACACAAGAAAAAGGGAACATCAAAGGCAGAGAGAAAGTATAGCAATAACAGCAACACAGGGATATGGACAAACATGTGCAAATACCAACCCAGGTATTGGAGGTCAAGTAGGTTTTATAATAAGACCTTATGGCAAAAAATGACCAGATTAATGATAAAAAGCAAATGATATAAAATGCCCAAAACAAAATAAAAAATAAATGTATTTACATTGCATATGTGTATGTTATCATTGTAGTGCTGTTTAAAGATTGTACATGGTAAAAGAATGCAATAGGAACCTGAATAGGTAACAATTGCTTTCAAAACTAAATGCAAACATAAAAGACACTACATTACTGAACATAATGTACTGATCCATGAAAAAAATTACAAAACCAATAGCATGCACATAATGGAAATACCAGAGAAGAAATATACTGCATGAACAGACCTTTTGTGTCAATGGGTATCTTCAGATTATGACAGCACCAAACCACAGTCAAAGTGTATGAGAGAGCCCAAAGCAAAATGAATCCCAGAAAACTCACACATACACATATTATATTTGACTCTAAGAAAGGAAATGTCTAAGAAGGAGCACCATAATTTTTTTCCCATATATGATATGGTAGGAACTAGGATATCAGTTAAAGCAGATTTCATACAATGAAAAGAATGGACTGTGGTGAACTAGGCAGATAGATGAAAGGAACGAAAAAGAGCTGGAATTCTGGATCTGAAACCATTATTTTGCAAAAAAAAAAAAAAACCCACAATAAACAAAATAAAAAACAAAGACACAAATAGGAAAAACAAAGTTTTCCTCAGGCAAATAAAAATTAAGGGCCTTTTCCCTGTGAGCTACAAGGAAAGAAGTTACTTTTTCCAGAGAAAGATAATTATGCAAACCCAACTTTTTACCCATGCCACAAATGAGTACCTCAAAAGAAATATATAGAGATAAGACCAGAAATATGCCTTTAATAGTTTAATTGACTTGGAACATAAATATTTCTGCAAAGTAATAAGAACTAGCACAGAATTATAGCCTATGGATAAGTAGAATGAATGTCTGCAGTATTACAAGATGTGAGAAGCAGACAACTGGAGTGATCTGTACAGGTTGTTTTTAACACTTATGTATTGATATATATATATACTATTTGCAAGTTGCCTTTTCTTAGTTATGCTTCAAGACACATTCCATAATAATCCCTAGGAAATCTTGATGAGAGAAGGAATATGTCAATAAAATCATGTAAAATGTTTAGTGATGAATATATAATTTTTTTTGGTGTATGTGGCATGTCCCTGTGGGTGGGTATGAAATATATATATATGTTCCTGTGGGTGTGTGCAGATGTGAATTAGGTGACTATGTTCATGGAGGCCACAGTTTGATGGAGAGGCCAGAAATTGACCTAGCACAACTTCCTAAACTGGTTTCTATTTTTGTTTTGAGACATGTACTCTCATTGTTTCTGGAACTCATCCATTACGTGGGTTTTCTGGACAATGAGCTCTCAACATCTGTCATTTTGTGCCTCACCCTCAAGTCCTGTGGTTACAGATGCACAATAAATCTGGCTTTTATGTGAGTACTCAGAGCACAGATCTTCAAGCTTGTGCAGCAGGCAGTTGACTGACTGAGATATCTCCCAAGTACAAAGTATTGATATATTCATGAAAACTTATACCTGCTCTTTGACTGACTGAGATATCTTCCAAGTCCAAAGTATTGATATATTCATGAAAACTTATACCTGCTCTGAAAAAATAAAGTTATTGAAAGATGAGGAACAAAATTAGGTTTTATATTTTATGAATATATCACTGACTAACTACACAAAAAATAATTCAACCAATCAATTAAAACATTAGTAAGTTTTCAGAAATATAGTTAATAATATTAACAAACAAATAGGACATGATGATTAACAGTGTGCTATCAGAGAAATTATAAAAATTATTACATAAAATAGCATGAAAATCTGCTCCATGAACCTAGAGGAGTAACAAAAATAAAGCAACACATAAATAATATTATACCATCCAAAAAACTAAAATACCCAGACCTACAAAACGTTGTACATTGTGAAAGTAATAATCCCTTTTGCTTTAGGAAAGGAAAATGATTTCTGGAAGGGAGATTGGCAGTTGGTACAAAGTTGATTTCATTTTAATATATGTATTATACATTTCCAATGTCTGATTCCCTGTTTTCTCAGACATGTCCAAAGTCATCTTTAAGATTTTATTCAAGTGACTTTATAACTTGGTTTTCAGCATAAATACTTTCAGGTTTGCAGAATTTTCATTTAAAATATTCCAGCCAGGCATGGTGGTGCACGCCTTTAATCCTAGCACTGGAGAGGCAGAGGCAGGCAGATCTTTGTGAGTTCAAGGTCAGCCTGGTCTACAGAGTGAGTTCCAGGACAGCTGGGGCTACAGGGAGACCCTGTCTCAAACAGGAAGTAACTTCCAAACAGGAAGTAACACAGATAGTCATTAATAAACATGTAATGTAAACAAAAACAATGGGAATATTAACCATAAATAAAATTTAACTATAAATCCATGAAAGTATATAGAAATTTTAAACACTTCTTAAAATCAAGTAAATCAGTCTAAGATTCCAACTGTATACAATTCTAGGAAAGGTAATAATATAAATAAAGTAAAATTGTCAATCATTACCAGAGGAAAGGGGAGTTGAGGAGAAATGAAAAGATTTTTTTTAGAGGTTATAACATTATTCTGGAAGATATGTGACATTATGCAGTTATCAACCTCATAGATGTTGACCAAAAAAAGAATAAAATTTAGTAGATCAGGGTTTCGTTATTAATGATGTGATGATGTCTTTTCACCAATCCTTAGAAGTGTCCCATAAATTGGAGACAACTATTATAGAGGTAATCTCTTATAAAACTGGTAAAACTTCCTTTTTTAATTGACTAATAGACATAGGAACTGTGAAAAGGATTATTCTCTATTCAGAACCAAATATAATACTAAAGTCTCCCTAAGCTATGCACTTAAGCAAAATATATTAATACAGGAGCTCTGACATCAGCAATGGATTATTCTACCAAGGAGATGTTGGCCAGGGGATCCAAGCCCCCACAAAAGGTAAAGGCTCCTTGCCTCTAAACTGGGATACCTGCAGAAGGAGAGGCGTAAGGCCCTGTTTCAAAGATCTGACGTTAACAGCGGAGACTGTATTGATGACCAGCACATGCAAGGGTACAGATCATCTCTGAAATAGCCAGAGAGTCTTACCAAGGCCACTAAAAATAAAGCAAATAAGGTCTCCTGGAGTCAAGCAAGACTCCACCCGCACCAGCTATCCTCACCTGCCTGCGGAACCAATCCCATTGCAGCAGGGCCAGGCATAGGCTCGTATATCCCAACATAATTTGGTCATGTTGGTTTCTCTCTTGGAGGATAACCTGTGTGATGTCCACAAGGCTAATCCTCTACGGTCATGGAGATGTTATAAGCCACAGTAGGACCCTTGTTATATTTATCAGGTAAAAAAAAATGTAATTCCATGATTAATGTACCAAAATATCCATCCAAACATCTGGTCTATCCAAAGTACACCACCATAAACATTAGCTCTTCTTAAATACCTATATATCTACTTGGCTTGTGCTTCATTAGGTGGTATGAAAGGTTATTCCTGAGACAATAAACTGTCACCCATGAAAGGACACAGCCAGAATTGACCAGATCAAGGAACAGCTCCAGGAGAGAGCCGTTAGTCTTACTGTTTGCTTCTCTGCCCCTGTGACCCCTTCTTTTCTAAGCTAGGGAACAATCTGGAAAGGGGGGCTGGTAGAAAGTAAGGGCTGGATTGATGGGGGAATCGGTGGGGAAAACAAATTACAGGCATATCTAGTCTGTACCTCATTTGATAAACTTGAGATTGAACAATAACCCCCAACCCCGCTGAATGGTGAGCCAGGCTGTGGGGGTTGGGCACAACAGCTTCTATAATTGGTTTTGCAGCGACAGATGCTTGATACTGCATAGATTTATCACTTATAGCTAAAAAATGAAAAAAAAAAGAGACCGAAAGTGCAGGACAGTTATGGCGAAGCTAGATCTGGATGGTGGATGGGTGGGGGTGGGGGGGAAGGGAAGGGGAATATACCTGATTGAATTGGAAAATCGATGTATAAATGCACAAACCATCCAATAAAAATTAAAAAAAAAAATAATAAACTTAGAATACTTAATAAAACCTGGCTGTCAAAGACTTAAAAAAAAGTGTCCCATAGTAATATGATAAGATAATAATGAATGAAACAAAAATGGTGCCTCTAGGGATGGAAATGCTGCACTATGTATGGGATTTTTCTTTGAACTTATGCATATTTTTTACAAATTTTAATTCATTTATTTTTTAAATTTATTTATTTTTATTGTGTGCATGAATGTACTGTCTGCATGTAGGTTTGTGCACCTGAGTCAGGCAATGCTGCGGAGGTTAGAAGAGGGTGTCAGATTCCCCTGGAAATGGAAGATGGTTCTCACCCGCCATGTGGGTGCTGGGGTTCGAACCTGGATCCTCTGCAAGAGCAGTCGGTGCTCTTAAGTGCTAGGCTATTTCTCGAGCCCCAGAACTTAAGCATATTTTAAAAATTGAGTGGATCAAATAAAATAAAGCAAGTAACAAATCATGTTTCCTCTTGAAAAAGAAGATTGTCAGTGGAAAAAGTAGAATGTTTTTCAAGGTTTATAAAAACTTTACACTTAGAATCACAAAATGTTTTCTTTTAAATGCAATAGTAAGACAGAACTTTGACATCGATCTCTCTGACTTTAATAAAATTTCTTTGTCCTGAAACAGGTTTCTTAGGATTTGTGATTCCCTGTGGACCTATTATATCAGCAAGCTGTATAGTTTCACTGGGGGCCTATTTTTATTTTAGATTTAGATGCATGTGATAGTTTTGTTTCTAATTCACCTTCAGCAAAAATGACCAAATATATTTAGCAAGAGTCAGGTTTTCTAAAATCCCCATGATGACATGTACTGACTTAAGAGGTTCACTGTCTATTCTTTCATCTTTGTACCGAGGGAATTGTTTTCCCTTTGAACTTGTTCTTGTTTTATGAGAAAGTTTTGTTGAGTAAGCATTGTCCTTGTATTAGAATGGAATATCCATCAAGGATCAGTTATCAAGTGTAGTGCAGTCATTAGACTTGGGAACCAGAATATTAGCTGAAACTCCTGTTCTTCCTGAAAAAAAGATGTGTTCCATAGAACAATTACCAAAATCCTCAGAGTGTCTGTTTCTCAGTTCCATCTGATAATGATAACCTTAAAAGGGAAGAATCATTTGCAAATACCAAAACTTTCCAAAATCGTATCCTGCTCCTCTCAACATTCTTATGCCATTCCTACAATAAGAAAATGATACAGGGTGAGAGGTAGGGGTTTAATTTTGTTCTACTACAAATAGTGATCCAGTTTTGCCAACACCATTTGCTGAAGATGCTATCTTTCCTCCATTGAGGTTTTTTGTCCCCTTCGTCAAATATGAGGTGGCTGAAGTTATATGAGCTTAAGTTTGGATCTTCAATTTTGTTCCATTGGTCAATGGTTCTGTTTTTTTGCCAGTAGCAGGCTGCCTTTATGAATATAGCCCTATAGTATAGCTTGAGGTCTGGTTCACTCAGGGTTGCTTTAGCTATTTGGGGTCTTTTGTTTTTCCATATGAATTTAAGGATTTTTTTCTAAATCTGTGAAAAAGCTCATGGGGATTTTGATTGGGATTGCAATGAATATGTATATTAATTTGGATAAAATGGACATTTTAACTATATTAATTTTTCCAATCCATGAGCATGGGAATTCTTTACATCTTTTGATGTCATTTTCTATCTCATTCTTCAGGGTTTTAAAACTTTTGTTATAGAGGTTTTTGTTGTCTTTGGTTAGGTTTATTAATAGGAATTTTATTCTTTTTTGCAGCTATTATGATTGCAAAGGTCTCCTTATATTCCTTCTCCAGTTGCTTATTGTTGGTGTAAAGAAAGGCTACTGATTTTTCTAAGTTTATTTTGTATCCCACCACTTTACTGAAACTTTTGATCATTTCTAAGAGTTTACTGGTGGAGTTTTTAGCATCCCTTAGGTAAACTATCATATCATCTGCAAAAAGAGATAGTTTTACTTCATTTTTTTTACAATTAGTACTCCTTTAATTTTGCTTTCTCACAAACTTAAGCTCAAATAACTTCAGCCACCTCATATTTGAAAAAGTGGCCAAAAAACCTCAATGGAAGAAAGATAGCATCTTCAGCAAATGGTGTTGGCAAAACTGGATCACCATTTGTAGAAGAACAAAATTAAACCCCTACCTCTCACCCTGTACAAAAATCAACTCCAAGTAGATCAAAGATCTCAAGCTGAAACCTGAAACCCTGAAAGTGATAGAAGAAAAAGTTGGCAGCAACCTACAAGACATAGGCGTAGAAAAAGACTTTGTAAATCAAAAAGCAGCTGCACAGGAATTAAGGACAACGGCTGACAAGTGGGACCTTATGAAACTCAAAAGCTTTTGTACACATAAAGAAACAATCAAGGAAGTGAAGAGAAAACCCACAGAGTGGGAGAAAACCTTCCCCACTGATACATCTGACAAAGCATTAACATCCAGAATGTATAAGGTACTTAAAAACAAAGAAGAAAACAAATGATCTACTCAAAAGATGGAGTAAAGAGCTGAATATAGAGACTTCACAAGTAAGGAAGTAAAGATGGCTGAGAAACAACTTCAAAAGTGTTCAACATCATTCATAATTAAGGAAATGCAAACTGAAACCACACTAAGATATCATCTCACTCCAATAAGACTAGCCAAGATCAAGAAAACAAAAGACACCAAATGCTGGAGAGGTTGTGGGGAAAGGCAACACTCATCCACTGCTGGTGGGAATGTAAACTGGTACAACCACCGTGCAAAGCAGTGGGGAGAACACTTAAAAACTCAAAATAAGCCTACCACCTGACCCAGCCATACCAATCCTGGGTATATACCCACAAGATGCATCCTATAGAAAAGATACATGTACAGCTATATTTATTGCAGCTCTCTTCACAATAGCAAAGATCTGGAACCAACCCAAATGCCCCTCAACAGATGACTGGATAACAAAAATGTGGTACATCTACACAATAGAGTTGTATGCAGCAGTAAAGAAAGATGACATCATGAGCTTTGCTGGTAAATGGATGGAACTAGAAGCAAGTATATTAAGTGATGTAACAGAGTTCCAGAAACAAGAAACAAACAAACAAACAAACAAAAGGTGAATGGTTTCCCTCATTTGTGGATGCTAGCAACAAAACCCCAGTTGGCAGGCAAACTGAGCAACTTTATTACTACATTTCATTGTATCTGAAACAACTGTGCTATTCCAACGTGAGCCTCTAAATGGGCTCTAGAGTTGTCATACGACTAATATTCACATGTTGTAATTACCATGTATGGATGGAAGACAGGTAGTCATATTCTAAAAAAAATTAAAAAAGAGAATGTAAAGTTACACATCTTTATACTGCATGCAAATTTAGTGTTAAAATGTGAATCTTTAAATGTGTTTAGGAATCAACCCATGGTTTATTTTCAGAATTTGTAATTTTGACTTATGTGTGGAATGTATATATGCATATTTTGAAATAATGTAAAAAAATAATAAATAAAAAATAAAATAAATTATCCTAACAAAAATAAAAAAGAAAAGGATAAATTGCAACTGTCTAATCAGACTGAATGATTTTTACATGAGATACACCTCCAGTTAAATGTTTAACTATAAATGTATGAATGTTCTTATTTTCCTCCAAAGTG